>SOPF01031604.1:0-20900 GCA_012979155.1 Hypericum perforatum
CGATCAAGCTTTTACTTGAGCTAGCGAGCGAGAGTGAGAGAGACAAATCTCCGGACAATTCTGGTTTGGATGCGGCAGCTACCCTTGGTCCGGCTTGGGACTTTTTCTAACAAATATTTAACCTAATGGTTGTTATTTCCTGATTTAACATATTGATATAAATTAATTTTTAAATTGGTTTTAGAATCTTAAGAGAATTGTTTGTGGACTAGTCAAGGAGTAGTAGTTTCCTAATCAAATTGGTTGTCAATCTAGAGCCTCAATGAGAGTCGACTCTCAAAAAACCTAAAATTTTGTCCACCCGCCGTCCCCTTCTTTTCCTCCACCCTCTTTCCTTCACGCTCGGCCCCTTTCTTCCTCTTTCCTTGGTCCTTCATCTCCTTCATCCTTCCTCTATTCCTACCAAAATTTTCTCTCGAAGTGGAGTTATTTTCTCTCCTCTGTGAGAGTCTCTTTCTCTCCTCTGTGAGAGTCTCTCTCTCCTCGTGAGAGTTTTCTCCCTGGTGGTCCGTTCTCCCGTCACTGCTTGTCTTTCGTCGTTGCCATCTTTGCCCGCCCTCCCGTGTCCTCCTGTCGTCAACCACAATCCTTCGTCACTGCCCGTCCACAGCCCGTTCCTCGTCTTCTATCGTCTCCAGTCGTTTTATTTTTTAATTGCTTTTGTTGTGTGCTTTAGGTTGCTGTTTTTTGCTTTTGTTTGCTGTGTGCTTTAGGTTTGTCTGGTGTGTGGTGCTGCTGTTCTGTGTTATTTTTCCATTTAGAACTTCTAACTCTATAGTCTTTACAGGGACACACATGGAAAATTACTCCTTTGTTTGGATTAGATTTTCGCGAAATATGGTTTATTGTTCCCATCTATCTGAATGGGTAGTACCATAGCGAAAGGGCTAAACTGTATCCATTGTTTTCCACTCCTTGTAGATGCCGGATGGCTTTTGAATGATTGAAGTTTTTAATTCTAAAAAAAATTGTCTGTGTTACTATGTAAATTTTAATTCAAACGATAGCTACTTAATGACGTATGATGCGACCGATCGATTTGATTACATAAGAATTGATTTATCGAAGCCTTAATATGGAAAATTGATCATTGAAATTCAACAATTAATGGTTAGTATAATGTCATGTGCGTAGAAAACAACCTCAACATAAAATTGTTATTCGATTAATAAACATAAACATATATTTCTCTTTGGGTCTATTTTTCAAAATGCCTCTAATTTTTCAAATTCTTGGATGTAACAATCCGTTTCGAAATAACATACATACTCATACCTACTTATATTAAATATTTGTTGGAGAAAAAAAAGGTGGAGAAAAAGAAGCTAAGTGGGAAACGAAATTAGGAGGAAAGAAGAAGATCTGAAATTAAGAACATAATTAAAACCAAAGTACTTACCTTATTAACACACGATTTAATGATGAATTTTGATTTTGAGACAAAAGAACACAACTGCAAAAGACAGAGTTGGAGGCCAAAGGTTGTGAGTTTGTGACTGAGTTCTACGCCGGTCAAATCCAGCATCACATAAGCAGAGATTAAGCTTCATAAGACGGAATAGAACTTTATTTGTTTTTCATCATGCAATTACCATTTAATTCGACATTTCGAACTTTCAAAATAGATAAAGTTTTTCATTAAAATTCACTAAACATATCCGAATGGCATCTTTTCTGGTTCTTACATGCTAAATTTTCAGTCAATGCTACGTATCTATCATGGTCGATTCTTTATTAGAAAAATGGTTAGAGTTTCAGTGACATAGTGACATTTGATCTAGTAAAAGAATAGAGAGCGCCACTTACCGGTAGGGATGACGATGGGTAGTGTCGGGTAAGATATTGGTACGACTCTACTCATACCCTAGTTTAACAAGTTGGACCCATACTCTACCCTAAACTCTTACGATTTTTCATTATTAGATTCATACCCTTAGCCTCAGGTCCGTAGGGTCTATAAGATCTTTTAGGGTCCGACCCTCGAATTAAATATATTTTTTAATACAAAATTTTAATTTTATATTTAAAATTTAACTAAATCATAATGAATAAATTTATTAAGAAATATCTAATATATTAGTAAAAATAATTTCCTATACTCATATCCTACCTTAGACCTAGTCAAAGTCAACAGATCTTCGATCTATGGGGTAAGGGTAAGATTCGACCTGCTAGGTATGATCATTTTTGCCATCTAACGAGGAACAAAATTCATACAAGGGAAATTGGTATTGCACCACAAAAATACTTCAGAAGACAATGAATGAAAAACTCCGAAGGAAAACAAACAGAACAACGATCAGCAGATCAATTACCAGTCTACGGCTATACCCGTGCCCAACCGGAGGACAAGGCTTAAAACCCTCTTCTTTTCCTTTCTTCCCAGAGAGAAGAGCGAGAGAGATAGAGATCTAGAAAGGAGACTTCTTTATTCAATTTTTCTATGATAATAACCTAAGCTACGTAGACTATATATAGTCACGAATCACAACTTCAAACAGAAAACAAAATTAAAAACATTAAGAACAGAATCCTAAATAAATGAATAGGAAGTAAATAATATGAAAGTCTCCTAAATTAAACTCGGTGTTGATGTACTTTGGCCACTTTTCCTATTGCGTCGTTGATAATGACGTCCCCATATAAATATTTCCTTCGGAGACACTTTTCGGGTGGCAAGGTTAGAAGATAGGCAAAATTGTAGTGGATCCAACTTACCAAAAAAAAAAAATTTTGTAGTGGATCCATTAAGGAAGTCTTCCTCTTTCGCGGGCTTTCTGGATCTTTGAGTACACGAAGTAAGAAGTCGTTCTAGCCATGGACAGTTAAGTCCAAGATAATGGTTCAGGAATGCCTCAAGCCCTCTTTTTCCTGGCCAATGCAGGTCCCTTGCCCGAAGTTGCAGCAGATCTCCTAGGACTCGACACCACCCCTCTCAAGATGGCCAAAATTGCAATGCCGAGAAAAGGGAAATATGTCACTAGCAACTTCTGTGATGCCCGGCCAGAAGACATCAGTTCTCCTAATATAGCAGCCTGGGAAAGTACATGCAAACGTCAGACAAACACCTGAGCAGGATAAGCACGAGTTTAGAGCAATGGTATAGTGCATATTGCCAAGAAGTATGGAGCTGGTTTATAGATGCAGCTCCTAAACGTAACCTATACTGACATTGATCTTTGATTTTCTACTCATATATGAGGATTATTAGCAGCTTTACATTGATACAATAAGGTAACCCATGTTCAGGATAAGTACTAAGAGGAAATTTCCTCATAAATGGCAAGAATTCCTACAAGTTTTGAGAGTCACAATCGACACCAGTTGCAAGAAGTTACGCTTCCTAACTCGCTGCTTGCCTGATTCCCAATCTAATAGCGATCAGATGCAAGGTTCAATGCAGTTCTACATGTGATTTCTTATCCAACACCCACAAACACGTTTTCCTAATCAACTACAGAACGTGGTAAGAGATCACATCAGAAACCCGAATTTCGCAGCAGCTCCCGAGTTTCTGCCAGACCACCGGCCTTCTCAGACAACCGAACACCCATTAAAGTTCCAACGAACACATACTGTATCATACTTAGCATCCATTAACATCCCTCCCCTATTAACACTTCCCTCTACATCCCCGCCTGTTGCTCCACCAGTTAAATTCACACACACTTTAAGCTAGCCCACAACATCGCTAGTCACACCCCTCAAATAAGACCCATCGGATCGAAGATTACGCTGACTATAACTTTGCCAATATGCAAAAAAATGGAATCGTGCGAGCATAACAGTAGGATGGGATCAATAGGATCAAGCAACTCTAATACCATATTAGAATCTCCATATCCAACCAAAACCTTAAGAAAATGAGTTAGTGGATTTTCCACAGTTATAAACTAGCCAATCACATTTGCAAATAGCAATGTGAGATTCTCAACTCACACCCCATAAACCAGACCTAGATCCATACCACCTACAACAACCTAAGAAAAAGATCGAAACTTTACACTCTTCTGAATCCCTAATACAATACCCAGATGGTAAAATCCCTTCCTTTACAATGCCCAGATAGGAATTTTACCATGGAAGTGAGGACGGAGGAGCCGTAGACGAGGGAAGTGGTGGGGAACCAGGGCTTGGCCCCCAAGATCCCGAAGAGGCTCAACATGGCGAGAGGCCATTGGAAGAGCATCTCCACCCACACGAGCCCAACGAAGAAGTGAGGCTTCTCGGCCACCAGGTAGTCCCCGAACTCGCCGGCGTACCACTCCTTGAGCCGGAGGAGGGGCTCCGGGTAGAGCTCCGCCGGGGCCAGCACCTGCGCGTCCATCAGAGGAGGGACCACCGACATCAGCAGGAAGTAGAGGAACAGGCAAGCGTCCACGAGCTTAACCACCGCCCCCATTTGCGGGTTCCTTTTTTACTGGGATTCTTCGTGGTGTTTGAGGTGTGGTTTGTTTTGTTTTGTCTTCGTAAGGTTCGTTTGCTTGGTCTCCTCCAGCGGCGAGGATTGTCCTAGAAGGGGATCTTCGTTGTTATCGAGCGACGTCGTCGTCGTTTTATGATAATCCAAAAATCGAATATTATAAATATTCTATTGAAATATAAATATAATTATGAGAGAAAAATACACATAAATCCTTATAATTTGTACTTTATAAAATAAGGTCATATATGGTTTTTTTCGTCTTAATAGTTTATTTTTCGGATATTTGCGAATCTCGGACAACTCAAATAAATGTTGTTGGTTAGTTCTTTAAAATCAAAAATCACAGGCTACATATCCAAAAACATCAGATTGAAAAAATAATATATATTCTGAAAGACAGAAGTCTGCAATTCATCTAAACACGGCAAAATTAAGAGCGTTGTTGATTAGTTCTTTAAAATCAAAATCACAGGCTACATATCCAACTTGTCAATAAGAAACCTACAATTTGAAAGTCAAAATCAAAAGTAAAGGCAACCCCTATCTAAGAAAACTCTTCATCCTAGATTCTCACCTCCATCGACAACTCCTTCATCTTCTCTTAACTAACCTACGAAGTAGGTACCAGGTGGGAAGGAGTGGGGGCAATTAAAAAATTATTTAAGAATTTGTTGTGTTTTTTAACCAAAAATTAAAATTAAATTTTAAAAAATTAAAGATTGACTCCACTTGTTAAAGATTGACCCCACTCGTTAAATTTTTTTGGATACGTCCATGCTACGAACACTATCATATGGCCTCCTCAACCAACGATAGAGGAGAGTAATGTCACGGTGGTAATCAGAATCAGAAGGAAGAAATAAGGATAGAGAGAGAGAGTGCGCGCGCTTGGGAGAGGAGAAGACTTTATTGAATATGATTGAATGAATATTACAGAAGTATTTAGGACTACATATGTAATCTTTACACTAAGTAACTGTTTGTGCCAATCACAACGATTACTCTCTCAAACTTCCCGCTTCTCTGATGCGTCTAACCCATTCTTGCAGACGAATAATCGCTCGCCACGTCATTAAACTTGCCAGCTCAGACTCGTGTGCTTCTAATTCTCGGGTGACCAGTCGTTCGCACTCTTGCCTTTCTAAATGTTTGATGAAATGCTCATGACAACTAAGAGCGGTTGAGCCAAATCCTAGCAACATCCAATAGAGTCAACTAGACCCCACCTCAGTGCGTGTAAGTAGACTTTGAACACTACCCATGATGCCAATCTTTGGAGCAAACTGCTTTACCACGTCAATGGTGGTTACGGAGATTACGGCCAGAGAAGTAGTGGAGGAGAGCTTGTTAAGCCATATGACCACAAACTTGAGGAGTCTGTCGTAAGGATCTTGGTATGGGAGTTGGGAGAGGTGTGAAGGTGAAGGGTTTTTATTTCTTGAGCCCAATTTTGGGTTTTTTTATCTTTGATTTCTTACTTGAGTTTCTTAGTTTTTATATTTTGATTTGGTTATAGAGTAAAGATGGATTTTTTTAATAAATATTTTATTTTAAATTTGAGATTAATTTGATAATTTGGTATATACCACGTCATCTCACTTTGAACAAATGAAATATTCATGTAAAATTTTTAATGATATCATTTTGGAGGATGTGGAATGCACGTTGGACATATACAGAGGCTACTCGAAACTCATAAATATTCAAGAACAAACTACAGACACTAAATTTAAACAAAAAAACACATGTCATTATTTTCAAAATATAAAATTACATGATATTAGTGTGTACTTTTTCCTAATTATAATTTAAAAAATCTATCTACAAAATTATTCGGCACTATAAATGTGTTGACCAAGAGCGGGGATGCTACTTTGAAGTTTATTTGGGAACGAATTCTCCGGAATAAATTTTCCTATTTCGAATGCTGGGACTAGCAAAAATACATCTTTATAAAGGAGGATCGGACAATAAAGCGTACATCACCAATAGTAACTCTTTAGCTATCTTTTTTTTATGTAGCTTGTAGTCTAACATAGTTGTAATTCTTTTTTCTCTATCTTATTAGGCCAACCTTGAGATAATTATTCTTGATTCATCTCGGGTAGTCTGGACATTTTTATACCTTTTTTTTTTGCAACATGAGTTGCTTGAGATAGTTCCTCAGCCACAAGGTGACTCTGATTTCAGTGACAGTGGTAGAAGAGTGGACTTGCGTTGGTTGAGTTTATGAATATGTAGGAATTATTTTTTGATTGATCTCAGGTGTTCGTTCAGAGCAATCTCGTTCTTGTTCTCTATTCGTGCGTGCTGAAATGGTTCTTTAACCATAGATCGACTGCGTATGAGATATGCAGGAATGTCCAGATCGTGTATTTGAAGAAGGTGATTGTTTCGTTGAGAGAGTACAAGGTGTTTTGTTACGTACTTGTACCCAATTGAATAGAAGTGAGAATTGTAATAGTCTTTAGGTAAATAAGTATATTAGTCACATAATGATCCTCTCTCTAATTAAATTCTTAATTCAAAATTGAATACACTCAATTGTGTTGTCTCAAATCTCTTCCTTGGTTTAAAAATAATACTCCACAATAAAACACGTCTACACTAAAGTCTAATGATCCCGACCAACATTGGGTTCTTAGCATTTCAGTCGCACTTTTTTATGACTATTTTTTTTAATTAATTATATAAATGTACACTAGTAGTAGTTCACCTTATACATGAGCGGCGACTCTCCGTCGTACAATATTACAAGATTTACAGCCGAGACCATAATTGTACGCAGTCCACCACTCATTTCCACTAGATAACAAACAAGCTCGATGTCGTTGATCGACTATTACAAAACACCCGAAGATACACCTCATTCCCGAAACAAGTTATACAGATTCAATAGGCACATATTGCCAAATGGGCAGGCCCAGAAACAACTCAAAGGCCTGTCCACCTATATCGGAAATAAATTGGGACGACAATAGCCACTCCCTAACTGAAAAAGCTCATCCTCATACTCAATTAGATTTCTATAAATCCAAATATTTCACATTGTATCGCCATATAAAACAAATTAAAATTTCTTAACCATTCCACCACTTGCTAGTTCTTCTCATGTAGCAACCGAGTAAATTCACTGAACTGCCTCCTCTCCTCTAGATAAATTTTGTTCCGGTGAGCCAAAGACCTCGGAATTGTTTCCACTTCCCAGTTCAATCACACATTTTAAGCTTACTATTATTAAGCAACATGTTTATATTTTATAGAGATGCTAACCTGAGTTGCACACATGTGTGCTAATTCTGATATTTGGAGGGAAATATTATGTCCAATCCTCCAACTGAGTTTAGTGAGACCATTTTAACTTTAATTTTGCAATCTTAATATAACGAAATCTTAACTTTAAATTCCAAAAAAAAAAAAATCATTTGGCAAGGTCCATATTTGAGATTGAAATACACCACGTGATATCGTAAAAAACAAAGTTGGCCTTGGGACCATTATTTTATTTGTCGGAACCCGGACAAAACCAACCACATGGCTTTGGGTCGAGTCTGAAACTGAAAGCTTGGGATAGGGTATTTAAGCGGCAACACACCCACTATGAAAGCTTAGTCTCTGCTTGATTTCTAAAACAGATATACAAAAGAATCTTTTTATGTATAAATTAATTTTGTAAATGAGTAACTTTTTTTTACTTTTCGGGTAATTTTTAGGTTTGTATATATCTGAAAAAGGTTCGTTATCAAAATATTAGAAGAAAAAAAAATAAGTTGGGTTTTAAAAAAGGTAAACTTTTATTGCTGTAATAAAGACCAACTTGCAGAGAGAATGAGTTTTCTCAAAAAAAAAAAAAGATAGATTGTCGAAAATAAAGTAGGCTTGCATCATGTGGTGTATTTACTAGTCAAACTTTAAGTTAGACGACACTAAGAACTATAAAAAATTATCCAATTTTAACATCGAGAATTTTCATTATTCAAACTTGGGACTTATTTGTCTTGTGAAATAGCTTCAGCTGGTAATCTAGACTAAAATTCTTAGATCTATGTAGTAACATTTAACTCAGTAACAAGCACGTTTCTACTTTTCGCAAACCTTTTTTTAAAATTGTAAAGGGAAAGTACATATTAGTACTTTGGGTATCACATTTTTTTAATCAATCCATGCAATTTAAAAACAATCAAATCACATTGATTTAAATGCTATTTTCCAGTTTTAGATGATGCAAATGAAGAAAGCCAGTCAAGTGTGGTCCACTAATCTCAGAAACCTTTCCGATTATAGCCAACAATAATACCAAGTACCAACCAAATACGACGCGTTTCACACGTACGTATTCTTTCTGGTTAAAAAGCAAAAATACCCGTGAACATGTCACAGGCAGGAATTTTCTGTGGTGAAAGCTCCATCGTCGGGCATCAGGCTATCACCAAGGCACCCAGCACTTAAATCAATAATGAGTGTGGATGAATTTATGAATTCGAGTTTTTAAGAATGCGACAATACTTGTTTACGAAATTTTGTAAATTTTAAAAGATGCCGCGTAACTCACACATAATTTAGTCGATTCAATAAATATCTAGATACTGATTAGTGTATATAAAAAAGCTATAGCCCATTTTTATCCTCTCATTTCCTCTGCTCTCCTCTTGAAGGTCGACCAACAAGAGGATAAAGAAAGAGAGAAGAGAAAAGGAAACCTTTAGCTCTCGTTCTCGCATCTTATGAGTAAAGTCGCCCAGCAATTAAAGGTGGAGTATGCGTCCATTGCAAGGCTTTAGGTACCAACTCCTTTCCTGTCTGAACATCAACTTCGTATGACTATGCATATTTATTGCGACAATTGACATTGTTTCGCTGGCTGGTCCAATGATAAGCTTAAGGTTTCATATCTTCAAGTCACGAGGAGCTTTTTGATCATATATCCTCACGGAAGTTTGTGAATTATACACTTTGTTTCAAGTTATATATTCTACTCCCCTTTTTTGGAAAAAAAAAATTTCTCAAATTCATATTTTTGATAACTTTTTATCACCGACTGTGTGAAATTAAGAAACCCTTTGTAGAAAAAAGAAACCAAATTACAAAGTATGAAAGTATGGACTCTTAGAGCGTGTTCCCTATTAATAATATCGCCCCATTATTAATTTGTTTCGTAAAAGTTTGGACCCTGAGATTGTGTTCCCTATTAATTTCCGGAGTGGGCATACACACCATTATTTTAATAAGTGACATATATATATATAATATATATATATATTATACATTTATTTTTTTCTTGAAATGGGCATACACACAATTTCTTTTATAGGTGGTAAGCACCAATATTAATTACGCGGCAACTGTATTATTGACAATGCTTCTTTGTAATATCCGGTGGCCTAATTATTATCCCAAAGTCTTTAATTTCTTCCACATTGGATCTTGTGATGCAGAATTGATGCCCATGTTCAAGTTGCCTTCCTTTACCCTAAAGTCAAATTCCAAAACCAGCAACAATTTATTGCTACCCTCCACCGTCCCAGCACGAGAACTATAACCTTCCGGTACACCTCTCTTTCTAGATCTTCTCTGTACTTATATTTATTTAAATTTTACATACCAATTAATACAAATCCTACGTGTCGACTAATATAAATTTGATCAAAAATTAGATATAATTTTTAAAGTAGTAAAATTCTTGACACCGCTTTCATTCTAAAATTTTGAACAGGATACATCTTAAATAACGTATTGTCGACTTGTATATAGGCTTAATTAATTTTCGACGTTGACTATTTTTGTATAAATACCTCCTTCCACTTTTGGATGATTTAGTTGTCTTGCTGCGAGCTCATCAACAATGGAGGAGGCGAAGAAGATCAGTTTCGGTGCGACGGAAGCTGCAACGCTCGTGGATGAGCTGAGAGAGAATTTTAAGAGCGGTCAGACGAGGAGCTACGAGTGGAGGGTGTCACAGTTGAAGGCGATCGAGAAAATGGTGGACGAGAAGGAGAAGGACATACTCCAAGCTGTTGACGCCGACCTTGCCAAGCCTGAACTTGAAGCCTTTTTAGCTGAGGTTCGAATCTCTTCGTTAAGTCTGGTTTTTAACCTCTCGTATTCAGAATCGAGCATTATTAAGATTAATCCTTAGTGGGTTTTATTTGACTATTTTGTCGGTGCAAAATTAGATTACTCTGTTGAGGTCAGCGTGCAAGTTGGCCTTGAAAGATCTTAAAAGTTGGATGAAGCCCCAAAAGGTATTTTTTGTGTGAGTTTCTAAGTAGAATATTATATAAATTATGCTGGTTCTGGACGATTAATCAATCTTCATACTATATGTGTCTCAGGCCAAAACTTCCATGACCACTTACCCTTCATCAGCTGAAATTGTGCCCGAACCTTTGGGAGTTGTCTTAATTATTTCAACTTGGAACTTCCCTTTCTGTATGCCCCCTCTTCTTTCACTAAGTTAATAACATAACATATAGTACATTTTCTTATTTAAAGGTCTAACTGTATATACATACTCCGAATTTTGTAGTGCTATCGGTTGAACCGTTGGTCGGAGCCATAGCAGCCGGGAATGCAGTTGTGCTAAAACCATCAGAAATCGCTCCGGCGACATCGGCCTTGCTTTATCGGTTGTTTGACCAATACCTTGACAAGAACTTCATCAGAGTTGTTGAGGGCGCTGTTCCTGAAACAACTGCATTATTGGACCAGAAGTGGGATAAGATACTATACACAGGTTATATAATTAAATTAATTTATGAAAATATCAGTTATGTTTACCAATTTTGTTTTAATTTCTAAGTTGGATCATTTATCTAATTAGGGAGTTCGAGGGTCGGACGGATTGTGATGGCAGCAGCAGCAAAGCACCTTACCCCTGTCATTCTAGAACTGGGAGGGAAATGCCCTGCTATTGTCGATCCCAACACCAATTTAGAGGTAAGAACTAAAAAAAATTAGACTAAATAAATATAAAAATTGGACTTGAATCTTAAGAATCTACCCGAATTTATATCCGACAAGTCAAAGACCGGTTGATTTTGATTGGTATGTTATATAATTTTATGATAAATGTTAATTAATCAGGTGACGGCGAAGAGAATTATAGCTGGAAAATGGCTATGCAATGCGGGGCAAGCTTGCATTGGTGTTGATTACGTGATCACTACAAAAGCTTTTGCGCCTAAATTGGTAAGTCCAAAATCTATTATGGACTCTTTAGTTTGGCAGTTTGACATATATGATTATATAGTTTAAAAATGACAAAACTGATCCAAAATATGTCTTCAATAAGCTCTTTATGGGGATATCTATGCTTTTTTTATGAAATCACGAGGATGAATTTAGTCACTTTTAGATCACATAATTATATCTGTCAAACTGTCAAACTTTTTCCTATTTTTAAATTGGTCTGTAAAAAATATTACTACATTCAAACTCTAATAAATCGATATCTATTGAATCCTAGAAAAATATCACTTTAGAGAAATTATCACATAAAAGAAATTTATGTTTTTTCTTCCAAAAATAGTTAAATTAAAATTTTGAATAATAAATATGTAAATAATAAAAAAATAATTCTTTGTCTATCTAAATTACCTAAATCTCAACTTATCACTATGTCTTTCAAATACTATATTTGATTGATATATTTTCTTACAACAAGACAGCGACCACAATGATTATTTGAAGACAATTGAGAAAATAAATAATTACGTAAAAATTCTCAAATAAATTAATTTACACAAAATAGTGTCCTAAAATATTTTGAATTTATAAATATGTAAAAATTGATGTATTTGTTATACAAAATCACTTTATACAAAAATTAAGATCGAAATTTATGACTATTTTTTTTAAAAAAAAATATGAGTTGTTACAATAGCGAGATTATCATATTTTTATATTAGTTTTGATTCGGGATCAAATCTTTTTTATCAATTTTATTTTAAAAATATAATTTTACAAAAAAATTCGTATAACACATTTATGTTTACCAATTTATAGATAGATGCCCTAAAAAAAGCACTAGAAGAGTTCTTTGGAGAGAATCCACTCGAATCAAAGGACTTCTCTCGCATCGTAAGCATCCACCATTTTCGACGTCTGCTTAATCTCTTGGAGGAAGATAAGGTCGCGAAGAAAATTGTCCTAGGAGGTCAGATGGATGAAAAAACACTGTAAGTAAAAATAAGATAACAGTTTATTAATTATTATCTTGTAAAAATGATAATTGCAGAAAAAGATAAGATGAAATGGTTTGATGATCTAGCTTCTGTCCATGTTCTTACTTGCAGAAGGATAGCTCCAACTATCTTATTGGATGTTCCTCATGATACTGTCATAATGCAAGAAGAAATATTCGGCCCATTGCTTCCAATTGTTACGGTAAGTTGTATGAAGTCCAGTCCGAGTCTTTAAAAAATACATTAGTGGTAAGTGGTAACTAAGAAAAATATTGGTAAATTAGATGGTGATCATGTACATGTAATTAAATGGCAGGTTGAGAAGGTGGAAGAAAGCTTCGACATTGTAAATGCAAGACCAAAACCTCTGGCTGCGTATCTCTTCACAAATGACAATAAGCTAAAGAAGGACGTCATACAGAATCTATCTACCGGAGGAATGACCATCAATGACACGATTTTCCATGTAAGCACTCCAACCATTATTAAATTTCAATTAATATAAACATAAAATTATATGATCAGATCTGGATAATTCCATATAAAAAACTCAATAAATTATCTTATATATTCTTGAATATATCACTCTGTATCGTTCGGACAAGTAATGAGTAGCCAAATGTGGTGCAGGTGACGGTTCCAAGTCTACCATTTGGAGGGGTTGGGGAGAGCGGAATGGGTTCGTACCACGGCAAATACTCCTTCGACGCGTTCAGCCATAACAAGTCGGTTATGTACAGGGAATTCGCCGGAGATGCGTCGGTGAGGTACCCGCCCTACACACCCAGAAAGCAGGCGATCATGAAGGCTCTGATCGCCGGCGGAATCCTTGGAATCATCAGGGCGTTGCTTGGATGGTGAATGTACATTTCTTTTAAAATAAGTTTATGGTTAATAATACATTACAAGAAACCATGCAGATCAATTTTAATCTTCATCCCAAGAAGCATGTAACAGAATTCGGCCATGACCCATATCTTTATTCCTATTCTATATATATTATATTTTTTTTTGTTTGGAATTATTGAATTATTTTATAGGGTTATACTTGTATTCGACCTGCGGGCCCATGTATTTTAAAACCTTAATTCATAAATTTATTAATAAGTTTGTGATTATTAGTTAACCGATAAATTTTATTAATTTAATTTTTATTATTTATTTCAACAAAATATACTATTTTTACTTACACACATCTTAAAACAAATGTGTATAAGTGAATATAAAACCCGATTAAATAAGACTCATGTTGAATTCGGAAACAGTTGGTTAGGTTAACCTAAGTAGATAAAAGTTCAAATATATTACATATCTCTATAAATTTTATAAATCATACAGGATAATTTAATTGATATTTTTTTGGTGCTAAATTAAATTAGGATTTATTGCTTGCTAGTTGTGTTACTCTCTTCCATGGTTCGATACACAATTTGCGGTTAACTCTAACAATACTCATTTTCCGAAATTCCGGATCCCAAATTCTCGAATATCGAAAAAAAATCGAAATTTTCGAAATTCCAATCTCATTTACACATCCTTAATTTCCAGAAGAAAAAAAAACTTAACTAGTTTTTCCAAGGCCATAATTACAGAAACAAACGACCGGTCCCTTCCTAGGACCGCATAAGAAACCAAACCTCAGCCAGCGTCCGCTTAGAGCGAGAGAGAGAGAGAGAGAGAGAGAGAGAGAGAGAGAGGGGAGAAGGATGAGCGAGACAAGGCCAGTTCCTCGGAGAGAGAGCCCGTGGGGGACCCCCGAAGGCGAGGACCGCCAACCTAAAGCCCACCGCTGCAACGATCGGGCCGAGGATGTCATCCAAGTAAAACAATTAATTCCCTTCTTTGATTGGCTCAATTGGGTCCTTAATGGTTTGGTTTAGGGTTCTGGGTTTTGCTTAGTAACTGGGTTTCTAGAAAGTTTTGATCTTTACTGTTGATTAGTTACATTGCTTGGCTTGAACGATTCGGGTTTTTGTGTGTTTGGTCCTTTTTCGAAAATTAGATGGTTCTCCTATAGTATGTTGGGTTCTCGGGGCGGATTGTGGGAAGGGGCAATCTTTAGTGTGGGTGACTGTTTTTAGCTTTGGACTTAATTCGGTTAGGATGTCGGATATTGTTTCGACGAATATGGATTAAGAGTCCCAGCCTATTTCGATTCGTTCTAGCGAATTCTCTAGGAGAATATGTGAGGTTTCTGGCTCATCTGGGGAATGAGAGAAAGTAAAGGAGAGGTTCATTCGATATGTTCAGGTGGGGATCCTTGATTATGTCCAGAGTTTCGGGTGGAACTTGGAAGAGATGCTAATGTGGAATAAGCTTTGATCCCAAAGCTGTCTAAAGCCCCGAAATTTTGGCTCAATTGCCTAAATTAAAAATTCACCCAAAAATGTGGAATAAGCTTGTGTATCTATCGCGCTGGGTAAGAAAATGGCAATTTGCTTTGATCGCGGGGGATGAGTGTCTTTAAGATTGACTGATGCCTGTTTGATTACTTTTGTGGTTATCTTGGATTGACGAACTATATTTGGTCTGGAAATTTTCGCCAAGATAACAGTTATGAAATTGTTGATCGTCCGGCCGTTCATCAACCTTGTTCGTCTGTTTTTATAGGCTTGCTTCGAGGGTAATCCATTCAAGACAGTTCCCGGACCATTCAAGCTCTTCTGGCAGTGCATGCGTTCCAAGCCTGGGTATGTGGTTCTTATTATGATATATGCATGTCAACAACTTAATAGTATCAAGTGTTCACTTGATACAGATTATTCTAGGATCTATTTAGGTTGAGGGCACGAAAAAAATTTTTAAAATTGAACCTTCTGGTATAGTACAAACAAAGAATTGGATTTCCATTGCCAACATTCAATTCATATGTTTGATTGAAACTTTGTTCTTATTCGCAGGGAAGAACCAACTGAGCCTTACACCTACTTAGAGATTGATCCTCCAAAAAGAGAAGTGAAACTTGAGTGATCTAATTGATGGCTCCCAAAGCAATTTTTTTTTCATATGGATCTTGTGACGAATGTTCTGGTTTTCTTGTTCTTAATAATCCAAGGTCAACCCAAGCATTCAGGCAACACGATCAATCTTGGTGAATGCGTTGACTTATCTGGGGTCTGTCATCTGTCATATGGATATCCAAGTTCATCTTTTGTTACAGCTTTAGAGCAGAGATCAGGTGATCTTAGTGAATATGTTCATAGATTTTACCAGAAATGGGCTGATCATGAACACACTCTGGCATAAGGAAAAGAAAACATGAACTTCATTCTCTACATTCTTTGAACAACCAACCATAACTAGTCTTATTCGCTCTACGGCTTACAGAATCCCTCCCCAAAAGCTCTGCATCTAAATCCGGAACAACTCGAGCAATCGCCGGACTATTGCTGGCGCCTGGTTGACCGTGATTATTCGGGGTGGGGGTTCAACTAAAGCCTCCTTCACCACTGACATGTTTCTGTCAAGTATTATCAGAAGTCAATGATGGGCTCTCCAACGTTGAGATTGCGTTCCAATTGCCATGGCACGTCAAAGATCTTGGCTGTGATGAACTTGAATATCTTATTTACATTGATGTTGTAGGTTGCACTTGAAAAGAAGAGCGGAGCTTTCAGGGCCTTGGCATAGCTTCTAGCCTGTAATTTGGGCATCAAGTACATAACAAACATAAATTAGATGAGAAGAATTTGCAATGCCAACGAGAAAACTTCGCTTCTGGGCTTGAGACAATTAAAGTTATCCGGTATTTAAATATCGATAAATCTAAATTCGAGTAGAATGAAATTTTAGAAACTAATTATTTTTGTTTTTTAAGCCTAGGTGTCAATTATTATTTGGCAAACCAAACTGTTCAATTATTGGCATGGGAAAAAATGCATCAAACAGAAGTCATTGTCATAGCAAGTCTCAAAGGGAAATGGTTTCCCACTCAATAATAATACATCATATCTTTGAACTGATTAGTTTATATTAAAATTGGATAAGACCACAGAAGCTGGAAAGATTTCCAACTAAATTTCAACGTCATTGTGTATTCCAGTGATTTATCTTTCAAACTTCTAATTAAGTTTAAACAATTATGTTGATCTAAATATTCTTGCGTGCTCCCTCTAAATTATGCATGTAGTCTAGTTCCGCCTAACTCATGTGACGATAGACAAAAAAGTGTTTGAATATGCAGACTCGTGTCTATTTTTTAGCCGAAAACCAAATGGAAGGTACAATAATTATACTGTTCATTCATGACTTTGTATGTTGACGAATTTTGACACTGACGTCTCAGTATCTCCAATAATAATTATACGGTCGTGCATTTTCTTCCCAAACATATGATTGGATGGAAATCACATAAATTTAATTGAAAAGAATTAATCTAAATTTGATTAATGTGTAATTTTTAAATTAAAAATATTTTTTTAGCAAATTATTTTTTTATGAGTCCATTTTTTATTATTTTAACTCTATGCGAGGCCATCCAACATTGTAATCAACGTGGGAACAAGTTATCCGAATGATTCGTACCTGGCTCGCAATTGCCCACTGTAGATCTATAGGGAGCTGGATAAAGTCGTCGAACTTGGTCCCCACGATGATTGGAATTGCCGTCTGCCATTGTTTGCAAAAATACAGTTGAAGACTAGTCAGCCAAATAATCTGCCAATTAATGTCCGCACTATTCTAAGATGTAATGACATAAAATTCTCCAGATCAATTTATTTTGCCAAAAAGAGTTGGTGCCTTAAATCTACAGTTGAGACTGGTACAAAATAAAGAAAGAGGATGTAATGACATTACTCGATTTCAAATAATTGAAGATTAAAAATGTAAGAAAGGAGGAGATACCTGGTTCCACTTCCTTGCTTCTTTGTACCAATCTATGACTCTGCAATGAGATCCCAGACAATGGACAATATTGAGTTCTTGTAGTCATCCATTACACAAACAAAGGAAAACCCATAATCGAAAATATGAGAAAAAAATAATGAAAACAGGAAGACGGAAATTACCCGTTCAAAGTGATCCGGCTGGTTAGATCGAACATGATCAGAATAGCCACAGAATCCTTGCAAGCCTTGGAAACTATGTTCCTGTTTCCTTCGCTACCTGCCCACCAAATAGACCGATTAGCAACAAAAAAAATGTAAAATGTTTGTAACTTTCGATGTGATAATCTCAACCGGCAACAAATAATTCTTAATACAAAAGAATAAATTAAGCAATCAGCTTACCATCCACCTCCCATAGGCTGTACGAGATTCTTGCACCTCCAATCATCAATGTCTTCCCCATAAAATTTAGCCCATTTTCCTGCGTGACCCCATGATCTTCCTTCTCGTTCCCCACGTACTTTTCCTAAAAAAATAAAAGAACCTTCCATGTAAAAGACAAAGGCAAAATAAATGTCGGATCATAACATAAACATAAATATATTTTTTTTTTTACCAGGAAGCTGGTCTTTCCAATCTGGCAATCACCCAACAGACTAATCTTCAAAGCGACCAAATCTGCTTCTTCATAATGATAATGGAGTTGATCACGTGGCGGCACACTGTCGGGAGCGAACTCGCCGGATTCCAACCTGCCATCCCCCGCGTCTTGAGGCGACACGGGGGAAGTCAAGACAGGGGCCGGCAACATGTGGTACATAGGCTTCCCTAACGAACACATGAGGATGCGATCCCATATCCGGAGAATGCAACGCCTAAGAGTGCAAATCCGACGTATAACCTTATTCCTAAGGACATATTTCACCATTACTGCTGATTAATTTATCTCTAATATGATGATTTTATTCTTCTCTTTTTTTTTTTGGTCTTCTGGGTATTATTTTCTCTCAAAATCTGAAGGGTGATGGCCAGAAGAGAGCTAGGTACTGTTCTATTCGGCCACGGGAGGGACAAAAAATATGAAGCTAGAGCTTATAATACTCTTGCTCTGGATCTTCATGATTTCTTTTCCTATGAGGGTATTTCGGGAAATTGGCAGAACAATCACTTTTCCGTTATAGAAGACTATTTTAACGGGCAATTGACCAGTGTATGTATGGACAAGATCATATATGGTCCAAATTGCCGACTTCCGGTCTGAAATTACGTTACTTTCACGTTATGAGATATTTATTATTGAGGGTAATTATATGGTGTTTCTGATCTTCTCATATGTGGTAACAGTATTTATACTGTTCCGGCATAAAACTGTAACTTATTAAAATCTTAATTATTAAAGTTTAACTTATTAAAAAATTTCCTATTATTGTGGGGGCGTAAAGAAAATTTTGTTTTGTAGACTTGAACGAGTCCCAACTGCAACTTATAAATTATTCTCCTCCATCAATTAAGCCACTGTGCGGTTGAGAAAATCGTGCCAACTTCTTTTCTTTCGGTTAACAAGATATTGACGTTTGCTTCCAATTAAAATGACAGGAATATCCAATAAAGATTTTGAATAGATAGGTATAGGATTTTTTTTCCTTCATTGAGTTGCAATTCCTTGCTTAAATGTTTATTCTTAATTATCTGAAAGGTTATAATGTAGAAACTAATTTACCTTGGCAACAATGCCATGTGGTTTGGTACTTTTTAAAGATAAACTGAGATTCCATTTTGTTTAATTTGAAAAAAATAATATGAATTGTGATAAAAAAAAAGTGAAAGTGTATGTGATATATGATCTTTAAAACTTAAAAGTAGTTTCTTTTGACTCTTGTAAGTCTTTTCCCTATATATATTTTTTCTGTTATTATGTTTTCTGTATTTGCTATAAATAATAGGGCCCTATAAAAGGTCTATCGCCGTCCTTTGGATTAAAGATGGAAAAGGCCAACATGCATGTGAAGTGTGTCACTTATCTGGGAAAAAGTGAAAGAATGTATTGGTACAATCAAATAAGGAGAATATAATGTAATTGTCACCAAAAAAGGAAATAAATAATTATTATATATTTCGAAAAGTTAGATTATCATCCGAAGCATTCTGAATACCAAAGTATAACGCAAATATACCAAAGTTCATTTATTAAAAGACATATTTTTATATCACTGCCGGTCTTGCATGTCTTTCTTTTAGCCGCGGTTTTTTCAAAATTTTGTTTTTAATATTTTACAACTCTGTTGAAAGTTTGAATTTTTAATTTTTGAATTTTATAATTCTTTATATCGTTAGGCTACAAGTCATTTAATTTAAGATTTTTTTGGAATTGTTTTTACAGATCTTGTTGAATATTGTGAAACTTTATTTTATGATTGATTTTTACATTGATTAAATTTAAACTTAATAATTAATTAAGTGAATCAAATCTATTCGAAACATTTGAAAGACCAAAAACATGCAATTTTTTTGCATTGGGCTCCTTATCACTTCAACTAAACTACTGGTTGTGAAATAATCCATTTTGCAGGCAAACCTAATGGGCTAAAATGCACACCTTTAGTTCCATATCATCAGAGTAAATTTTTTTTTTTTCAAAATTGGACTATAAAAAGGTTGACTCGTGAATTCGAGCAACAATGTAGTAAAGTTTGATAATTAAATTTGATGATAAGTAACAAATTGGTATTTATAATATCATTTAATTGAATCTTAATAATCAACTAAAGAAATATATATTCTCCGAAGAAAGTTCTTAAACTAAATGGAATACATCCGAGGTCAACAAAATTAGGCATCTTATGTTACAAATGCAATGGACGATTGACACCCCAACAGAATCATCAATCTCGAATTTTATAAAATCAGCGGGGATCTTGTTTTCTAAGATTAAGAAATGTACAGCGAGATATTTTCAGTTAATTAAATCGAATGGTAACGAATTTAATAGGGCCGTTGTAGTGGAAACATCAATAGTCACCTTGGTCGGTACCAACTGTTTTTTTTAATAAAATATAATTGCACGAGTAATATCAGGCCACGTTTAGAAGATATCATATTTTGGTTATACTAATGAATGTTGTTATATATATATTAAATAGCTGTTGGTGCTTGAACTTCGAGACTCAAATCCATGGCTAACATGTGTACATTTTACCAATGTGTGATTCCGAAAATTGTCACTTGGTAAGTGGTACACGAAAAGTCAGTATAATCCATTGTAATCTATGTCTTGAGAAGTTTGTGTAGCTAATTCATACTAATTGATTAGGATGGCTTATCTTTTAATATTTTACGAGGATAAAAATTATTATTCCCTTTGAAGCATTAATGAAGACCGAATTGTTTCTGCCAACAAGCACTCCTAACTTAATCTCAAGAAATTATTCTAGCTTCATCAATTTTTGAGTTTGAGTATTTGAA
>SOPF01031729.1:0-12191 GCA_012979155.1 Hypericum perforatum
AAAATAAAATTAAACATACATTTACCAATGACTCGTTAGTTAATGGGTTTTGATGGATTTAAACAAACATCATAATGATAAAATCCATAGAGGATAATGCAGAAGAAACTGTATTAAATTCCAAAGCAAATCTTAATTATCTCCTCCGCACAAAAAAGTAAAATCAACTAATAATCTCTGATAGAATTGATATCGTAACTAATCAACGACTTAATATCCTTCGTCATATAAACACCTTAAACAAACGACAAAATACCATTGGAAAAAAATCACTTCCCCATTTCTCTTCCAAGTCTCTCCCATGGCGGCGTCACCCAGAGGCCTCACCTTCCTGACCATCCTCTTGATCTCTCCCCTGTTGCTGGTTGCCGCCGGGACATGTCGCTGTCCGGAGGAGAGGAGTTTCAAGTACGACAAGATGTTCGTCTTCGGAGATTCCTACGTGGACACCGGCAACATGGGGACCACGAGTAACGGACGTGGATGGATCAAGCCGTACGGGATGACCTTCCCTGGCAAACCCGCCGGCCGGTACTCGAACGGCCGTCTTTACACTGACTTTGTAGGTGAGTTTGTGTTCGGATATCAGATAATTTCGAAAAAAACAAAATGTAACACATATGCTTTACATTTTATGTTATTTTTTTGGGTTGTAGCGAAGATGGTAGGTATCCAGACCCCGCTCCCGTACAAATTCAGAAGAGCTGCTTCGAAAGAGCAACTAAGCCGGGGAATGAACTTCGCGTACGCCGGGACGGGAGTTTTCGAGACGGAGTTAGGCGGTCCGACGATGACGAAGCAAATCGACAACTTGGAGAACATGATCGTCGATGGGACATACACCGCCGACGACCTAAAGTCCTCCGTTGCGATCGTTTCCCTCGCTGGAAACGACTACAACACTCACATGGACGAGTACCCCGACACCGATGAGGACGTACGTAAAACAATGACTCATTTCTCAGTTATTACAAATATTCTTTTTTACACGTAATTATTACCAAACTACACCAAATATGCACAAGTGCATTATACCTATCATTAAGCACTAATTTTTTTTAAAAAAAAATCCAACTATCTAATAACAAATATAATTTGACAGATAATATCTCTGATAGAAATTACCTATACCCTTGCATCAAGTTTTTCCATTATGATTATAAGGAAATTCGAGGCATCCCGAAATTAATTTTTTCACATGTGTTTCTTTGATTGGTACAAATATTGTAAATTGATATTTGTTTCACGTATAATAAATTCTCTTGTGCGTGCAACACAGGGTTGGCTAGATTTCATTAATCAAGTTTTGGCCCAGCTGCAAGCTGACATGCTGCGAATCTACAAATTGGGAGTGAGGAGAATAGGTGTGAACACGCTTCCACCACTCGGTTGCCTTCCGACCCTCGCTGTCAAATTCTCGTACCAGAGCTGCGACCAACCAATTAACATGCTCTCCGGCCTTCACAACCTCTTCATGCAGGTACCAAGGGATTTAACACTCGTACGAAGTTCAGACAGAACACGTTAAACTTAAAAAAGAACAAACATCTTCATGCAGGACATGATAAAAAATTTGACCGACCTGACCAGGTCGAAGCCCGAAGATAACACATTTCTCCTCATCGACCTCGACGCGGCCTTCGATTCTGTCCTTGGCATCGAAGTCACGGAGAAAAATCTAAGTAATTATGCTTTCAACCCTTCTAAACCGGTCGTTTCGTTATTGTTGAAGAATCTCACATTACTATATATATTATTGTCGGGTTCTATTCAGCGGGTAACTCGGCTTTTCCGGATCCATTGAGGCCTTGCTGTATTGCGGAAAAGGGGGCACTATGCGGACATGTGGACGTGGCCACAGAGAGGAAGCTATACACTGTATGTGAGGACCCGGCGTCTTCCTTCTTCTGGGACACAGTGCATCCTACTCAGGCTGGCTGGCGAAGAGTGGTCAACGCTCTAAAATCCAATATTACCACTCTATTTAGTTGATGAAAATTTTGAGGATTTACTAGGAGACAATTATAATGATATTTTTCTAGGTTTTTTTTTACTTGAATAAGGGTCTCTCTGGTGGAGCAAAAACGACTTGAGAGTTCTAAAATTTGATAGTTCATAAATACATTTTGTAGCTTTTAAATTTGGACCTTTAGGGTGCGTTTGGTAATAAGGCTTGAACATGACTGGACAAAGTTTTTTGTCCAAGCCTATGTTTGGCACAAGAAATGGACAGGACAAAATTGAATCCTTGTCCAAGCCCACTCATAATTTCTTGTCCCACCTATTTACATGAGACAAAATTTTTTGTCCAAGGACAAAAATCTTCTATGACATGTTTTTACCATTTTACCTTATATTATTTCTTTTTTCTTATTTGTTATCATATTTAACTCAATCATTAATAATTATTTTCTCTACTATAAATTTTTAGATCTTATATACAATTTTTTTAATTTGGATTCATTTAAATTTTCGATATTTCATTTTTCGGTTATAAATCCATATAAAAATATGAAAGTGGTTAATCTATATATTTGATCAACACATACATATTTACATTGATATTATTTTAGTGAGTCACTCAAATAAATAAATTTAACATACCCATTTATTATACAATGTACATGCATGAATAATTTTTAACAATATTTTATCTTTACAAAAACATATTTGTTTAATTATGTGATATCATATTACAAATATTTATTATACATATACAATTGAGAAATAGACAAAATATTCAATCATGTACTGAAATAACCAAACATAGGACAGTACAGCTAGAACAAGTAGTTCTGTCCAGTACTGTTCTGTCCAGTACTGTTCTGTCCTGTCTAGAAGTTGTACCAAACGTACCCTTACTTTACTATTGAACTTAAGTCGTTGAAGCAGGCGTCTATTTTTTTCGTAAGCAAAATATTCCATTAGTAAATATGATTATAATACTAAATTTATAAAATTAAATGTAATTCTGTATCAAACTTCACGTATTTGATTTCCGGAAAGATGTGCAATCGGAAGCATACTTCGGAGACCAATAAGAATTTGGCCCTGGATGGAAGTCCGTGTCTGAGTACGGAGATGATATATTTGGTTCACTTATTTATCATAACTAAATAAATTAATTAATTAGTCAGATATAAGAAAAGGGCAAGAAAAAATAATTGTGAAAAGGGTAATCTGAGTACACTAATTTCTGAAAGGCGATTGCTGAGGAGAAGTGCAACGAACAAGAAGAAGAATGAAAAAAATGAGATGGGAAAAACTCAAAGAAGAGTTGGGTGGGCCAGGGAAGAGGATGGTCCACACCTGCAACTTTGTAAGGGATAGGCGCTTCCTCTACGTTTATGGTGGAGACGATAACAAGAGCAACCAAGTTCACGTCTTTGATACCAATGTGTCCCCTTCCTCTCTTCTTCTGTTCTTAGTATGTATTATGGTTTCTGCTGTGCAAAGTTTCAATCTTTTGGATTGTTTATTTAGGGTTCCTGAAAAGATCGTAGCTTTTTATCTGATGCATGGCATCTAGAGTATTATAATGAAGGTGAGACCGGAATTGTTGTCCTGATAATTCTTTACAGTGGGTTCTTCTCTTCTTCTTTTAATCTTAGTGTCTGTGATAGTTTCTATGTGTAATGTTTCAATCTCTTGGATTGTTTCTTTCTGTGTTCTTGAAAAGATTGTAACTTTTTTCGGTGCTGTATTTCTTGAGTATTATGATGAAGATGGGTGGGATAGGAATTGTTGTCCAGTGGGTTCCTCTCTTCTTTTTCTGTTCTTAGTGTATATTCCATTGATTGTGATGGTTCTGTTGCGCAAATAAATAAATATGTTAGAACGTCGAAAATGATCTAAAGACGGATCCGGAGTGGTCGTCGCAAGATGTGATTCGAACGAATAAGGCAAAGATGGAAGAAATATGGGGAAAATGAATAGAAGATATATAGATCGGACTTGGTAGATAAGAAAAGAATTGGTGGAAAAGCAAGACTTTATTGAATTATAGGAGAAGAGGATAAGAGGAAAGCATAAAAGATAAAAGCTACATCTACCTTACGCTAAGATAAAAAGCCGAAGCTTTGATAAGAGATTTGATATGTTGTGTTGTGTTGTTGGGGGTTTCATTCTTCCATGTCAAGGCTGTCATTATATAGAAAAAACTAGCCCCAGCCCGATACCAAAAACGCTAGGCCGTTCAGTACAAAAAACCTAAATTATCCCCGGCCTCAGATAAGAAAAACTAACTGCCCGAAACTTCCAAGCTGATTATGACCTCTTTCTGCTTCGAATTTGGAAAATTGATAAACTACAAAGTTGTAGATTTATCTCTTATCTTTCTGTAGCTTTTGAAATTACCTCAATCCGATATTTGAGCAGAAATCCACGAATTAATTTTCCGCTACAACAATGCCCCCCACACGTCAATGTTTTGACGCTAGGAAAAGCGTTGACGTGTATCCATCTTTGAACATGCAAAAAATAATATATCCGGCCAAGTTAAAGCCGTAATATGCAAAGAATTTGCTAGTGAATCAGTCGAGACCTAGCCATTGTCGGCCTGCAGATGATCACTCTTTTAGATATATCCGTGTGCTCATGATTTTTTCGAGGGCACTTGAATTCAGCCTTATATGGCTGAGTAGAAACTCCATACCTTTCACTAAAATTATTGTACGAACATTGTTGAAGGTA
The DNA here is from genome assembly GCA_012979155.1 of Hypericum perforatum. Lineage (NCBI taxonomy): Eukaryota > Viridiplantae > Streptophyta > Magnoliopsida > Malpighiales > Hypericaceae > Hypericum > Hypericum perforatum. The sequence goes on from SOPF01031729.1 coordinate 4,693, forward strand.
TCTAACCTTTTTCTTTTGAATTCTTTCCTTCAACCTTCTTCGTTGAGTCTTTGTAAGAGCTAGCTGACGAGTTTCTTGACATTTGCTCCCCGAGTGTAAGTTTGATTTTCTTGGCACTTCTTTCTGCATAGGCTCCATATAATGGTTTTGGCACCTTATAGATTGCTCACTTCTTGTAGCTCGTATCTTACATAGTTCTTTCTTAGACCACGTAAGCTCTTTCTTGGGCACCCAGACCTTATTAATCTTACTATCTTGGAGAATATTTTGCTCAATCTTCAACTGAGTAAGTACATCTTTCTTAACCCACGCATACTCAAGCTGTCTCATGCCAGTTCCGGTTGATTTTGGCCATTTTTCAACATATTTTTCCATGCATGAGTATCTATTGAAGTGATGTGGAATTTGCACAGTAGATAATCGCTTCACTGTACTCTTACTTAGTTCAATAGTCTTCATTATGCGTATGTCTTGCTCCCCGGATGTGGTAAGTTGAGTTGTAACTTGGGGTTGCTCCTCGATCGAGGTAAGATCATCTTGTTCCTTAATGGTCGTAAGATCGATATACTCCTCAGCCAAAATAATTTTAGCCGATGTATGAGTATTAATCACTATATTGCAGTGTTCTTCATGCCCCCCGGGTGAGATAGAATTTTCATCATTAAAATGAACTTTCTCCCTTGCATCTTTATATTGAGCTAAGACATAATTTGGCAAATGTGATGTGGACTTCAGTAACATGTGACTTGGCATAGACCCTAAAATTCCCTTAGTAGAAGAAGATCCAAAGATCTTGAAAGACGGTGGAGGTCCGAGAATTCCTTGTGTTGGAAATGTCTCTTTCTTCTCCTTAATTATGGGCATTACAAACTCAATGGCTGTAGTATCGGCGATAGATGAAACTTCTTTCTCACTAACCGTGGTATCGGCCAACTGTAAACTACTCATTTCGCTAACCTCTTTGACAGCTGGAATAAAACCTTGAATGGATTCTGGCGATTCATGCACCACTGTGTCAACTTCAGTCTTGTAACCATGTGAGTCAGCATATCTTCGATTTTCAACTTCATGTACGCTGCATGATGGTAAAAATGACTCTTCCTTATTGATGATTGTGGTATCGGCCTACTGTGGACTAGCCGTTTGTTTGCTTTCCCAAGTAGGAGGGTTACAATACTGCATAGATACAGCCGATTCATGCACTGCTGTATCAATCTTACTCTTGTAATTAGTGGAGTTGAAATATTTTTGGTCTTCAACTGCTCCACATGATAGTACTCCATTTCTCTCAAGACATCTTTCCATATTGCGAATCACCACCACACTGATAGGAACTGACAATAGATACTCAAAGTATTCCATTGCTTCTTGCCACGCAGCCCTGCTTAAGGTATTATCAAAGTTAGACCTCAGCTTTTGAGCACGTTGACTTCTCCTATTTTCAACTTTCTTGGTGTAGTAATCAATATCATCAACCATATAATTGGGTAACTCACAGCCATATGTTTTAACATCCTTGATCAGATAATCTGGTGATTCATCACCAAAGGCTGCAATATCTTCAATCAAATCTTTAGGTAATTCAACACCATAATAGGTATTATAAAACCACCTTATCACTATAAAACTAGTTTTTCTCCAACTTTCTTTCTCATTAATTGCGAGAAGATACGTATCCCACAATCTTTCTTTCATGATCTTCAAAGACATTTCACTCTACAGATTGACCAACCTTTGTTATTTTGGCCGTATCTCTCTCGTCAAGAGTCCGATTAAAGTGATCTTGGTACTCCTAGAAAGCTGAGAGATATATCTTCAATTTCGTGATTTGAGTTTTTTTCAGATTCGGCCTGTAAAATGCCAGAAAGACTCCTCAAAGTTCATGGATCTGGCTGGATGTCAATTTACAGATTGACCAATATGAAGTCTTTCAGCCTTAACTTTCTCGTACGAACTCTGATTTTGGCGTTCTTGGTATTCAGAGAAAGAGGAAAGACCGTTCTCCAACTTTTGTGATTTAATTTCTTCAGATTCGGCCTGTAAAAAGCCAGAAAGACTCCTCAAAGTTCATGGATCTGGCTGGATATTAACTTACAGATTGACCAATATGTAATATTTCGGTCTTAACTTTCTCATATGAACTCCAATTTTGGCGTTCTTGATACTCAGAGAAAGTGGAAAGACCTTTCTCCAACTTTCTTGATTTGGGTTTGTTAAGATTCGGCTTGTAAAAGGCCGGAAAAACTCCTCCAAATTCACGGATCTAGCTGGATGCCAACTTACAGATTGACCACTATGTAGTATTTCGGTCTTAACTCTCTCGTACGAACTCCGATTTTGGTGTTCTTAGTGTCCAGAGAAAGAGAAAAAATCGTTCTACAACTTTCGTGATTTAACTTTCTTCAGATTCGACATGTAAAAGGCCGAAACAATATCTCAAAGTTTGCGGATCTGGCTGGATGCCAACTTACAAATTGATCACTATGTCGTATTTCGGTCTTAAATTTCTCGTACAAACTCCAATTACGGTGTTCTTATTATCCAGAGAAAGAGGAAAGACCGTTCTACAACTTTCGTGATTTAACTTTCTTCAGATGCAGTATGTAAAAGGCCAGAAAATCTCTTCAAAGTTTATGAATCTGGTTGGACGCCTCTTTTAGTATAACCTTTGATCGGTTTTGATCTTTTTTGAGAATATACTCAAAACTGAATATGTAATCTCATGAATCACTCTTCTCAGACGCCCTCCTTAGTCCCACCGAGCGTGCCAAAAAACTGTTGCGCAAATAAATAAATATGTTAGAACGTCAAAAATGATCTAAAGACGGATCTGGAGTAGTCGTCCCAAGATGTGATTCGAACGAATAAGGCAAAGATGGAAGAAATATGGGGAAAATGAATAGAAGATATGTAGATCGGACTTGGTAGATAAGAAAAGAATTGGTAGAAAAGCAAGAACTTTATTGAATTATAGGAGAAGAGGATAAGAGGAAAGCATAAAAGATAAAAGCTATATCTACCCTACGCTAAGATAAAAAGCCGAAGCTTTGATAAGAGATAAGATAACTAGCCCTAGCCCGATACCAAAAACCCTAGGTCATTCAGTACAAAAAACCTAAATTATCCCCGGCCTCAGATAAGAAAAACTAACTGCCCGAAACTTCCAAGCTGATTATGACCTCTTTCTGCTTCGAATTTGGAAAATTGATAAACTACAAAGTTATAGATTTATCTCTTATCTTTCTGTAGCTTTTGAAATCACCTCAATCCGATATTTGAGTAGTTAGTTATGGATTTTTTACTAAAACTGGTCAGAAAATCCGCGAATTAATTTTCCGCTACAACAGGTTCTGCTGTGTAAAGTTTCAATCTTTTGGATCGTTTCTTTGTGGGTTCTTGAAAAGATTGTAGTTTTTTCTGTTCTTAGTGTATATTCCACTGGTTGTGATGTCATCCTGTAATTTCAACTTCTTTGCCAATATCTTTCCATCTGATAAACAAAGTCAAAGATAAAAAGCACTGTCTGAAACTTGAATATTGTTGAATTGCAGCTACACAGACATGGAGGCAGCCAAAGATTAAGGGTCCACAACCTCCTGCAAGGAACATCCATACTTGTACAACAGTAGGAGACAAGCTCTACATATTTGGTAGTGAGGATATGATCCATTTGGTAGTGAGGATATGATGATGGATAGTTTGGGGGATCTTCATGTATTCGATACTGGTAAGTAAAAGTATGGGGCCCCCAATTTTGATATTAATTTAGTCAGGCCATTCAGTTTTAAGATATTTCTCAACTTTTAATTATCTCTATCTTTCAGTTGTAGTTTCTCACATATGGATATCTCCAAGCCATACAGGAGACAGACCTGTGGCACGATCAGGCCATGGTGCAGCACTTTTTGGTACAAGCCTTTTCATATTTGGTGGATGGGGCAGATCTTTAACTAAGTTTGTAGAACCTTATTACAATGATCTTTACAAGCTGAATACAGGTAAAATGCAATCCACAGAGTCATAGTTGATTAAATCCTTTTTCCAAAATTTGTTCTATTTGACAATAGTTATGTTCTTTTGCAGAAACCTTCGTATGGAAACATGTGGTAACTTCAGGCAATCCACCCTCTGCCCGGGAAGGCCACACTTGCTCTTCTTGGAACTATAAAATGATTATGATTGGCATTTCACATAAAGACAGCTACTGTTTATCGAATGTCCACGTCTTCAATGCAGGTTTCTGATCATGGATTTGACAGCTTAAATTAGAATTTGTTGTATAAATCTGTTGCCCATCTTCATCATTACAGGAATTGTTTGCATTTCACAGACACTCTTACCTGGGAGGAGCTTGTTACCACTGGACAGAAACTACCACCAAGATATGGTCACTCTACTGTTACTACGGGGAAGCAATTATTTGTTTTTGGAGGATTTTCAGAGATAAGAAAAGATCTGAACAATGATCTTTACATGCTGGATCTTGGTATGCACATTTTTTGTGTGAATGCATTCACATTATTACTATTTGTTCTTGTCGAGAGATCTATCAGTTCTCTATTTTCCTTTTCTAAGTGTCGTTGGAACTTTTCTTTCTAGAGAGTGCCATATTGGCTAAGGTGGTGACCATGGGAGATACACCTTCTGCAAGATTTGCTGCTACTGGAAATTGTTTGGATCCTACAGGGGTACTCGTGTTTTTTTGAAGGTGCCAATCACATTCAGGGGCAACTGGGTGACATGTACTATTTACACACACATGCTAATCAGCGGGTGGCTGCATATGGAGATGATGTTATTATAGTGGCATGAGTTCTTTCGATATGCTTTGAATTAGGCTAATCATTTTCTTGCACTTATTTTACTCACGTGGTCTTCGATACCTTGCTGGACCTAACTTGTTGTATGTCCATTAAAATCACCTACTGAACTCCCCTCTGCAAAGCCAAGCGTGGTGGTTTAAAGGATACCCTTCTAGACAGATTACTTGCCACAGTCTTAAAGGTAAGATCATGCTTTGTTTAGTAAGTTTATGGGGTTGATTGAGATCTTCCTGTTCTAAGACATTGTAACCCGTATTGTAGGCATTGATTGAGAGAACCAACTTGAATCCAGGAGAAGTAGGGGACATAGTTGTTGGTACGATTTTAGCACCAGGATCTCACAACACTATGGAGCGTAGAATATCAGCTTTTTATGCTGGTTTTCCAGGTTCTTTCTCTTACTGCACTCCATTCCAAAGTGTTTATGTCGTCTTTAATTCTTTATCTTCTCCTAGGGCTTGATGTTGAAGGGTTTGTGTATTATCGTTCTTATGTCAAGCTATTTGGTTGTGTCGAGCAGATACAGTACCCCTCAGAACAGTCAACATGCAATGCTCTTCTGGCCTACAGGCAGTTTCAGGTATGGGAGTTGCTGTAGTATTTGAGAGAGGAGACTTCGTGGATGAGCTACCCAATGTTTGTAATATTACTAAAATGATGTATGACTAAAGTGATGTGAATTAGATGATATATGACTCGATTGAAAGATTTTTTACCACATACTACTAAAATACTTTTTCAGTAAACCACATGGTACTTAAAGTTTCTTTTCCCTATTTTTTGGTGAGTGAGAAAAGAGTATAGCTAGGTCTTATTTAAAATGTAAAAATAGGCTAAAATTTTAATTAGGGTTACTATTTATAAATTTCCATATGATCCCTGTTATTTGATTTCTCAATTTTTAAATACTAATGGCTAATTTTGGCAGGCATTTCAAGTTAAGAATCTTAAACATACATTAGAAAAAAACTTGTCCATACAAAGACTAATTGCTGATGTTGGCAAGTTTTTATGTTCAGAATGGGGAAGCCTTCTTACTCACCCAAGCAACCTTCAAAAAACTTGTCCATGAGAGTTTGTTCCACATTTAAGGGACTTTTTTTTTGGATTTATAAGGATTTTGATTGACATCATCATATACAATGATTCCAGAGGATATTTAAATGTAAAATTTGATTAATATTCTTTAAAAATTTAATCACCAAAATATATTTTATGTAGAAAAAAAGTATATTGAAATCCCACTACCTATCTTGGACTAAATATATTTTTTTGGTAAAATTTAAATTTAATTAATTTGACTTAAATTTTTGGGGATTTTAATGACTTTAATTTTGTTTCGAAATAACTTTTTTTTCATTTTCTTAATGAATAAAATTTGAACTATCAATTTCTTGAAAATTAGATAAGATCTTTATGTAACTAAATATATTGATATTAATCGAATATGGAGTTCTCTTATCTAGGGAAAAAAACGAGTCGACGGTGTCAATGTTACAATATTTTGTTTTCTTCGATTTAAACACACATATATAAAAAAAAATAAGAAATTCAAACTATTGAAAATATTAGTTATAAATACTTATTAAAGAGAAACTGGGTTACTCAACAAAAAAAAAATAAAATTAAACATACATTTACCAATGACTCGTTAGTTAATGGGTTTTGATGGATTTAAACAAACATCATAATGATAAAATCCATAGAGGATAATGCAGAAGAAACTGTATTAAATTCCAAAGCAAATCTTAATTATCTCCTCCGCACAAAAAAGTAAAATCAACTAATAATCTCTGATAGAATTGATATCGTAACTAATCAACGACTTAATATCCTTCGTCATATAAACACCTTAAACAAACGACAAAATACCATTGGAAAAAAATCACTTCCCCATTTCTCTTCCAAGTCTCTCCCATGGCGGCGTCACCCAGAGGCCTCACCTTCCTGACCATCCTCTTGATCTCTCCCCTGTTGCTGGTTGCCGCCGGGACATGTCGCTGTCCGGAGGAGAGGAGTTTCAAGTACGACAAGATGTTCGTCTTCGGAGATTCCTACGTGGACACCGGCAACATGGGGACCACGAGTAACGGACGTGGATGGATCAAGCCGTACGGGATGACCTTCCCTGGCAAACCCGCCGGCCGGTACTCGAACGGCCGTCTTTACACTGACTTTGTAGGTGAGTTTGTGTTCGGATATCAGATAATTTCGAAAAAAACAAAATGTAACACATATGCTTTACATTTTATGTTATTTTTTTGGGTTGTAGCGAAGATGGTAGGTATCCAGACCCCGCTCCCGTACAAATTCAGAAGAGCTGCTTCGAAAGAGCAACTAAGCCGGGGAATGAACTTCGCGTACGCCGGGACGGGAGTTTTCGAGACGGAGTTAGGCGGTCCGACGATGACGAAGCAAATCGACAACTTGGAGAACATGATCGTCGATGGGACATACACCGCCGACGACCTAAAGTCCTCCGTTGCGATCGTTTCCCTCGCTGGAAACGACTACAACACTCACATGGACGAGTACCCCGACACCGATGAGGACGTACGTAAAACAATGACTCATTTCTCAGTTATTACAAATATTCTTTTTTACACGTAATTATTACCAAACTACACCAAATATGCACAAGTGCATTATACCTATCATTAAGCACTAATTTTTTTT
>SOPF01031733.1:0-21268 GCA_012979155.1 Hypericum perforatum
ACAAAGCGGGTTCATCTTGTGATCCACAACTTTGAGATTTTACGACAGTCAAAACATTTTTCGTAATTGAACGTTTTGAACAAATTATGGTGATGAAAACTAATTGATTTATATGTGTATATACACAAAGACAAACAGCAGGAACAATGGAAGTAATACAGTTGCAGAGTAGTACATGAGCCAATCCCCTTCAAAACGGAGAACAAAAACGAGGAAACATGATACAGACAATTCGAAGCAGGGAGGCAAAAAGAGGCACCAAAACGAACCTCCGTTGGTAAAATTTAAAAAAAAAAACCGAAATTAGCAAAGTAACTAGATGCACCCTTTTTTTTTAGTTCTTCGGGATTAAGCCTTAAGGATAGTTAAACTAGAACTGAAGAGAGACCGTCGATCAATAGGAAGGCACAATGCCGAAGCCGAATAGCGAGGAGTGGTGGTCGACGAGGTGGTCGTGTTCGTGGTCGAGGTCCGTGCGCTTGGCGAACCGGCCCTTGATCCTGGGGCGAGTCTCGGCGTATGCCTTCCTGGAGGCGTAGCGAATGGTCTTCTCGAACTTCCTGTTCTTCCTCTTCTCCCTATACCGGAGCACCCTCGCTTCCCTGTCCACTCCTGATAGAACCACAGCGTCCTTCGCCTGATCCATCCCGACCGGCTGCCCGCCGCTGCTGTATATGTCCCCCTCTGGCACCACCCCTACCTCCATCGACGAAGACGAGACCTGTGAAATAACAAATAAAGATCGATTCGAATAAAGATCTCGAGTTTAAATCATCCGAAATAACGATTAAGCGTACGCTGTATCGTCAACGAGCGAACATTTAGTCTAAGGACACAAGTCGTGTACAAATTCAAACTGTCATGTATAATGGTAGTGTAAAAATTTTATCATTAAAAGAAAACTTACGCTGTGGCTGAGGCAAGGGGTGGAAGAGTGGAAGTGGTACGGAGGAAACGGAGCCGGCTTGGGAGCGCCGAGTGGGGAGGAGAAGTCGAGCTCGAAGCACGAGCCATGGATCAGCTGGCTCTGGACCGGAACGACGCCGTCGGTCGTCCCGGAGCTGTTATTATCCCCGGCGACGTCCTCCTCCTCCTCTTGCTTGGCGTCCACGTAATCCATCTCCAGGAACGGGTCCACCATCTCCGGAAAGGAGCACGCGTAGGGGTCGGGCTTGGCGGCTGCAGGGAGAAGCCACGACGCGGCCTCGGCCACGTCACCCTCTTCTTCGTCCTCGAAGGTGCAGGAACCGGGTCCGGAGGCGCGGGGGACGGATTCGTAGAATGGCGCGATGGGGACGCGCTCGTGGCGGCTTGCGAGGGGGTTGGCGGAGTGGATGTCGCGGTCGCAGGAGACGCAGAGCGCGGCGGCGTCCGCCTTGCAGGTCACGTGCGCGGGGGCTTGCTCGCAGACCTCGCACATCCAGACGCGCGCGTGGCGGGACGCGAGCTTGTTGGCCGCGTGGATCCTGGCGTCGCAGTTGACGCACAGGAACGCCGAGTCCGCCCTGCAGAACACGCTCGGCGCCGACGACTTGCACGAGTCGCAGAGCTTCGACGCCATCACTAAAAGTAATCCAACCAACTCGGCTCGGCTCGGCTCGGCTCCTTCTCTCTCTTCGATCGCTTCCTTTTTTTTCTTCTTAGTTATCTCAAGTGGCGAGGGGGAGAGTGAGCGAGTGGGTTTTTAGTTCACGCGCAGCGGAGGGGTTCTGTAATGGATGGAGAGGGAGAGACGGGCGCGGTTTGAGTTGCTCGCGCTTGGATTTTCTGTGATTTTGTGGGAGCTTTTCTATCTTGTGGGGCCGAGGAGATCCGATGTCAGCCAATGAGAGGACGACACGTGGATCAAGCTTAGCCAAATAATAGTGCTGGTCTTGTTTCTATTCCCCTGGTCTGGATTGATAATTCAATTATTAGAAAAATACAAATAGGTCACTCTATTTCAAGAAATCTCGTGGTCAATCAATCCTAAACTGTCTATTGCATGGTCTTATCAGTTAAGTTGTTCTTTCTTTTTCGAAAATTAATGAATGGTAGAATAAATCGGGTTCAATTCAGGAGAGAACTCACATGCATGTTTTCCTGTTGAACACTATTAATTGTTCAAAATAATTTCTTTTTTTTAATTACATCAACCTTAGAAATCAATCTATCTATTTAGTTGAGTGAGCAGGTTAGATGAAAATACAATCTACCACAATTTTTTCACTGTGACAAACTTTTGGATCATTTTCCTCTTAATAGTATGTGCATGCTAATGAATTTAAGTAAGTTTAATATACTAATTTGAGTATACGACCTAAAGTTACCTAATTAATCTAACCAAACAAAGTTTCCAATTAGCATCTATTTGCATTATCTACGATTTGGTAAACATTGTTATACCAAATAGACCCCCTATCGAATTTTGCAAATTAAAAAGGATCTATGGAATGTGAGGGCCGACATGGGGGAGGAGGGTAAGACTTGTGACTCAACAAGGAGGAAAGAGAATACTGAATAGTGAGCTGTTGGCGGTGGCGGGGTCGGCGGGACCCACGTGATAAAGGTCTCGGTTGGGTTTGGGGTACCGGGGACCACCGGTCTTAAATGGCGAGTGGTGGAGGACAGAGCCATGAGAGCGAGATATGCTGTTACGTAGTTTTCTTATTCCCACGGACATGTGCGTGCATTAGACCATCCGCATTGGTGCCTGCGCTACAGTGTATGCCCTGGGCACCATGTCAGCTGCGCCCCTCCTCTCAATTTTCAATTTACAGTGGTGCCCTCGCTACAGTGCCACGCCCTGGGCGCCACGTCAACTTTTTTCTCACCTAAGCTTTTTTAAAATTCAGCTAACTGTATCAGACTCAATATTTTTTCGCGTAACTTCGAACATACTTAAAAAAAATTAGAACACTAAATTCAATAAATAGAAATTTCATTAAAAATTACAAATTACAAAAGAAACTACGAAATTGAAGAAATAACTTAGATTTGCAAATTACATAACTAAATACCGCCACCAAATTTAGTCCAAACGTGCTCAATTAAGTCTTTATGGAGAGCGATATGGGCTTCTCTATTCCGAGTTTGAGAATCAGCGATCATGAAGCTTGATAGAGATCCAATACGTTGAGTAGAGTATTCATAGTTTATGGATGTGTTGCTGCCTGGTCTGTCGTTGATGAATTCTTCTAGACTATAAAGTCCATATCCATCACGTTCATCCTCCACTATCATAACATGCATTATGATACAAGCTATCATAACTTTGCCAATGAATTCATGATCCCAAAGAAGACATGGAGATTTTATGAAAGCAAAGCGAGCTTGTAGAACTCCAAATGCCCTCTCCACATCTTTTCGGTAACTTTCCTGACGTTCAGCAAACATCTTCATTTTTTGGGTGCTCGGAGATGATATTAACTTCACAAAGGTAGCCCATTGTGGATATGTCCCATCAATGAGATAATATGGCAACTCTCTATGGATGCCATTGACGGTATAACTCACTTTAGGTGCACGACCTTCTAAAACATCAGTAAAAATAGGAGACCGTTGTAACACATTAATATCATTACATGTACCTAGTGTTCCAAAGAAGGCGTACCATATCCATAGATCATATGAGGCAATCGCTTCCAATATGATTGTTGGTTTGCCACTTCTACCAGCATATTGTCTAACTCAGGCGGTAGGACAATTCTTCCATTTCCAGTGCATGCAATCGATACTGCCTATCATGCCTGGGAAACCACGTTGCTCCTCCATACGGAGCAGACGAGCGAGATCTTGTTCATTGAGCTTCTTAAGATACTCTTCCCCAAAATAAACTGTGACACCATCTACGAATTTCACCAAAGCTTGCCTCATTGTAGATTCGGCTATCCTTAAGTACTCGTCAATGACATCAACTGCCGAACCGTACGCGATAACTCTCATCATTGTAGTACATTTTTGCAAAGTTGATAACCGAACTCTCCCTGCAGCATCGGCATTATGTTGAAAGTACGGATCATGGGCAGTCACCACTTCTACTATTCTCAAGAACAAAGGTCTTTTCATACGAAATTGACGGCAGAACATATCAGGTCCATATGTTGTTGTTTCAGCAAAATAATTCTGCACCAAGCGCTCATGACCAACTTCACGACCCCGGTTGATATAGCATCTTTTTGCACGAGGCTGTGACGCGGCTTGCCGTCTTCGAGCAATGGCCTCTGCAGCCCAAATATTGGCTTCCATTTTGGCTTGATATTTCTGCAAATAATTTAGAACTAACCTATTTTCTTCCTCTCCTGAACTACATTGGAAATCCGAACTAGAATTAGAACTATTGGAACTCGATGATATCGAATCCATACCTATATTTTTTTCCTAAAAAGAGGAGAGGAGGATATGTTTAGGTGTGAAAAATTATGAAGAAGGTTGTATCAATTTATACAATTTTCAAATAAATTTAGACCACAAATTTTTTACATCAAATTTGGACCACACACATTTTTTTTCATCTGAAAAGTCTCGTTATTTGGATTCCTAAATTTGTATAAATTAACAAAAAATTATAAAAAAAAATTAGTTGGACAAAAAAAGGTCAAAAAAGGAAAAATTATTTTTTAGAATTTTTTTCGAAATTTTTCCGATTTTTTTTCATTTTTTTTAATTTTTTTTAAAAATAAAATAAATAAAATAACGCCTTGGGCGACGTTGCCCAATCAGAGGAGGCCACGTCGCCCGAGGTGAGACGCCCCTATCGGGGCAAGGCGCGCCTCGCTGACACACGAAGACGCCGCGCGTATCAGCGCCCCTCTAATCCGGGGCTGACACATGGTGCGTCCGAGGCGCGCAGATTGACCGCTGCGGGTGGTCTTAGAAAATAACATCCGCATTCGTGATTTGTGTTCTGTGAGCGATCTCCTTTCTGTAATATTTTTATCGCTCATCTGAGCTTCCTTTTGGTGCCATGTTATTATTAGTTCTAGTATTCACGCCAATTCTACTTATTTTTATTTATTTATATATATATATATTTGTATAAAATTTAAATATGATTACGAAAGAATTTAGAAATATTAAAATTAATATCATAATAACAAAAATAATGATTTTACGAAATAAATAACTTATATTAAGTTAATAACATATCACATATTAAATATAAAAAATAAAAAATGTGCATCAAATAAAAAAAAGCATTAACGTGGTAGATACAATTGCGACATTAACTTGCACTTAATTTTGTCTTCTTCGAGAACCAATAATTTCAACATCGATATATTTTTCTGATATTTTTCGGATTCTGTGCTTAAATGTTGGCTTCAACTTTTTTTGCTTTCCCATACTTTTTACAATCTCCAAAAATATTTTTACTAGGTTGCATCGCAGTCTTATTTATGATAGCCAACATTTGTTTCACTTTTTACCATTTGGGTCTTTAGCTCTCGTAATTTTTTGACCGATCTTTGCTCTCATTTCTATTACATGTATTTGTTGTTAGTCTTATGGACTCCGCGTACCAACGTGATTGAATCTCAATAATACTTGTTACAGACGAGCTCACTGGACTTCGCGCACTAACGTTATTCAAATGATCTAAGCAACGACGTAGGATTTATGCACATTGCCCTCTGTAATCCACGCACTCCATATAATTGCACCTAAATCGGACTGTTTGTACATCCCCGTTCGAAATCCAAGCAACGAATGGTTCTTTTTATTTATTGATTTTCTTCTATTGTATTATAACTCGTTTAATTAATTTTATGTACCATCCTTATAAAAAAATTATTGAGATACTAGTGAATCATCTAATATAGATTCGAACTAACAAGATAAATATCAAATCGATGAATAATGTAAATAAAATTAAAGTTGACGCCTACTAGAAGGAACTAGGGGCCAATAATGACTTAGTGGGCCAAGTTGAGATTGGTGGGAGTTTGTGGCTGACTTGGCTTTTGGGTTTTAGGAGGAGGGGCCTCCCAACACGTCTATCCTGCTCTCTTTGGATATGGGTACAACGGGACGAATTCATTCCCATGTGATTCTCCCCTGTCGTGTCTCCTGCTTCTCGCATCTATCAGACACGCCACGCTGCATCCCTTTGATGGCGACCTACGACACCGTACATCTTAGTTAAATCGGCAACAAAAAATTGTATATATTAAAAATGTTGCTCGGCTCAAATCCGTTCGTGAAAAAATGCGACAAAACTACTCGTACGCCGCTAACTTGATCCCAGTCTAAGTGTCTCAAACCAAAGCTTGCGAAAGTTTTGGGACAAGTTGGGAAGCAAACCAAATCATACGCACAGACCGGAAGTTTGGTGTCCCGATTTTTTTGGTGGAAACAAACAACTCGAGAGCACTTGTTCGTTTATCCACAAGGACCCTTATCCACACAACATTTCTTCTGAACTATAGATTCCACGCATGGCATCATCATCAAACGGAATCCGGTCAAGGAATAGTTACGTTATCCGTTGTACACTAATTCGCCACTCAGTGACGATGAGATTATAGAAATGTGAATTCTAGACCGGCATGTGGCTCCAGCCAGCTTCTCCTTTCAAAATATGGGCCAAATCACCGTTGACAGTAGGTAGCACTTCGGAACCTGCAAAGTTCTTTCATCAATAATGGAACCCATGAGCATTGAATCTCCCCAGATGATTGACCGGTAGCCCATTTCATCCTAGTTGGAATTAAAAGCATGGGTGTTATCGTAATTGTATGGCTGAAAGTGCATTAACAGAGAGAGCGAGATGCCTAAACTGGCTATTGCTGACGATTAGTTAAAGAAATGCAGCCCGAAAACAAGGGAAATCATCCAATACAATTTCTCAGAAGGCAAGATCTTCACAGCACTATATTTAGGAGTGTAATCGGGGTGGTTTGGTGGTTTCGGGGTGGTTTTTCACACCGAAACCAACATTTTAACATGTCAATTTTTAAATCATCGGTTATATGGTTTTCCAAAAAACCATGGTTTGGCGGTTTCGTGGTTTCACGGTTTCGTGGTTTGGTGTCAGTTTGAAACAGTTTATTAATTTTTGAAATGATATGAGCCAATTAGAAGCCCACTTCGGTAAGTCCAACATTAAAACAGGGGGTATTAGTGTATTTTCACAAAATATTAGTGTACTGTCACAAAAAAAACTCCATTTCGTGGTTTCGTGCTCTCCCCGAACCACACAGCCGGAGTAATCGGGGCGGTTTCAAACCGCACCATTTAGCCATTAGAGAATGCGGTTTGGGAAAATGTCGGTTTTATGATTTCGGTGTGGGTCGGTTTGATGGTTTCGGTCGGTTTCTGCTCTCCCCTAACTATATTTGTATCTAATCACAAATGTTATGCGAAAGATGCAGTGGGAACTCACTGTTTCAATGTTCTCCACTGGATGATAAAGAGAGAACAGAGATTTAGTAGAACAATAAAAGGGGGAGGCGTAAATCACGCTGTTGGGCGGATACCATTGAGGTCTTCCCCATTTAGTCAATGTTGCACTTTTCTTGTGTCCCTATAGCTTTTAAGGTGTTACACAACCTGCAAAAGATTATTTCTTCGGTGAGTCCTTTGATTAACAACATGAAAACAATCAAAGTACCTGCCCTGAAAAGAGGAGAACTCCCTGTAACTATAAAGGCTGACATCTAACTGCGGGAAAGTTTGCTTCAGACAAGGTTTACCCATTAATTTAGAACATTCATGCACCTAGAAATATTCATCCCCTATCTCGATGCAGGAAAGGAAAATTCTGCTCCATCCAAGAATAGTTTGATGAATCAATTTTAAGAATAACTCATACCAACAGAATTGAAAAAGAAGAGGAGACCGCCAACAGATCGAAAAGCAAAAGACCACTTGAACAGAGGTATCCATTGATCAGAGCAGTATGTTACCAGTCAAAGCCCTCAAAAAGGCCTTCCCCCTTAACAGCGCAGGATTTAAAGATGGCCCACTGGCGGCTTTTAAACTTGTGCAATTCCAAGGCCTCAGTTACTGCAGCATCGTCTAGTGCTCCGGGCAGATCCTGTTCAAAAAACTGTAAGCTATTCTAGATCTCATAGGATCTCCCACGTACTTCTTTTTACCAATAATGTCCGACATCAAATTTCCTTTTCAGAAATTTATGGTATGACCATCTTTACCTGCTTATTTGCAAAAATAAGGACAATGGCTTCTTTCAATTCGTCCTCC
This sequence comes from Hypericum perforatum, assembly GCA_012979155.1. Lineage (NCBI taxonomy): Eukaryota > Viridiplantae > Streptophyta > Magnoliopsida > Malpighiales > Hypericaceae > Hypericum > Hypericum perforatum. The sequence goes on from SOPF01031733.1 coordinate 8,182, forward strand.
TGAACAAAAAAATACGAAGAATTGCATGAGTAAAAAAGGATGACAGCTCTCTCAAGTTCCCATCCACCATTGGTGCACGCAAAATCTAAGTAGAGATTACAACTAATCATGAATATTGGCAAGGCTTAATATAGCAGGCAGTGATGGGCTAATATTTGCTCAACTTCTCTGGTTATAAATAGACATGATGAAATCAAGTGCTAACCTAATTGTTAGACATCAGAATCAAGGTTTTTCGGTTTGCCTTTTAAATAGAAAGCGGACACTAACTGGGCCCTGGGGAATAGACATAAAACTGTGAGCGTGCTCTCCATCCTGTAAATACCGAAGGCAAAACAACCAATAGAAAGAAAAGGAAACTACAAGTTCCGCTTAGCCCAACTACATGAATACATGTCTCATCTTCAGAAATAAATGGTCACAGAAAGATATCAATCATATTTAAAGAACCAATGGACTGTTTCCTGAATCGACCTTTTTCTTGTTTGAGCCAATTGTTAACACTATTGTAATTTTTTTCTTCCACATGCAACTGGAGAACATTACCCAGACCAAGAACAACATACAGGATGATCTGAGGAGACATATTAACTCTAAAAGACTGACTCGTGTTTATTATGAAAAGAAGAACGAAAGTTTCATAAGCAGGCAATAAATGTACCAGCATGATAGCAAGTATAAAAAATGTGATTCCGCCAAGAAAATACCTCTAGAATAAAATGAAATTCTTCTTTGGCTGATGTCAACCTATTCGTGTCGCTTGAATCAACCACAAATACTACAGCCTGGGTGTTTGGAAATAAATGCCTCCAATGTGGCCTGAAATAGAAAGACAGATTGATTGGTCCAGAAAAGATGGACGCAGTACAAGTGTTGACAAGCAACAGACGCAATATAGAAGAAGTTAACTTGGGGGACGGTTCTTCAATGTCATTTTAGTATGATATTCAACTATATAAGTATCCTCAACTCGTAGAAAATTTATAAAGAAAAGATACCCCACGTATCAAAGGGTAACGCACTCGAGAATAAGTTAACTAGGGGGAAGGTTCTTCAATCTCATTTTAGTATGACATTCAACTATATAAGTATCCTCAACTCAGGAAATTTATAAAGAAAAGATACCCCACGTATCAAAGGGTAACGCAAACGATGTGCTCGACGAAGATCGTAAATGATGCAATATATAGACAGGCCTTGTACTCCCACCCAAACAAAACTTCTGAACACATTGTGTCATGCATATGCTTCAACTTGGCGTGTAAAAAGACTCCCAAGAGATTCTTTACGATCCAAACGCAATTCCTAGAATATTTTCATATCAGATAGAAGCAGATGCAGGGAGCGACAGAATTACTTGATACATGTGGCTCCACCTGTTCAAACAAAACCACAAGTTCGTTAAACCCAGGACATGCATAAACCCGTAGTTCACTCACTAACTCTATCAATCGTTCATCATGCCTCGAAGACTACAAACACTAGATCACGCTTAACCAGAGAACAGGCAGATTCTCTCAACCGTAGTCCTCATCACTAATCCGCTAAAAATATATAAGATAAGAACAATTAAATAAATCAAGAGAGTGAACTCACTCACCCAGATCCCACGCCTTGAAGTTGATGTTGTTGTACTGTAGAGTCTCCACATTGAACATAACCGCTGAGCAAACAGAATATCCAAAATCAAAATTCCACACCACCTAAAAATAAACCAAAAAAGAAAAAAAACTAACAAGCACTTCAATCAACCGACTAGTGACTTGTTCTAGGCTTAAACAAGTTTCGAGTTCGAGTCTTTGAGAACACAACAGTATTAACCGAAACAACGGGAGCAAAACAGAGTAACCTACTGGGGACCGTGTAGATAACCTCCCCCGTCTGAAGCCAATCTGTAACAACAAGCAAACGAATCCACACATTAAATAACGAAAAAGCGGTTACATTAGGAATCTCGAACATAGAACAACGCGGGAAAGGAGGAGGGAGGGAGGGAGGGAGGTTACAGAGGATGGTGGTTTTCCCGGTATTGTCGAGGCCGAGCACGAGGATCTGAGCTTCCATGTTCCAGAAGAGAGAAGAGAACATCCGAGTAAAGAAGTTCCCCATCTCAATTTTTCAAATTCTCTTCTCCCCGCTATGATTTTCTTCAATTTCTCACCTGTCTCGCGATATTTTCCCCTCCGCTTCTCCTCTTCGCTAGAAATCAATCGCTTAGTGGTCAACATGACTTGTCTTCTAAGTCACCTCCTTGTCTCCGTTTCCACTGAACAAAGACTTTCGGTTTAACGAGGTCCACGAAAGCCGTACGACCTGTCATCTGCTGCCCGGTTCGTGTTGGGTTTGTATTTGGGCCATTCTATTCCTCAGGCCCACAGTGTACCCGGTACCAATCTTTGAGAATTTTTCTTATTCGTAAGTAGAATAGTAGCATAATCACTGTACAATTCAGACAATGGCATTATAGAAATGCAATTCTGGGTACCGTTCAATATTTTCAAACTTGGCCAACACTAACAATATATCTTACATAGTATTCCGAGGGTCAGTGAATCAATTTACATCATTTGCAAAATTAGAAAACTTTTATCTGGAATAACAAATACAAAATCATTCAAACCCATAAAATTTAAGTCAACCGATCTAAATATAAATTCACAAAAAATATTTACAAACTTGCAGTGGAATCAGTAATCTAACCAATTCGATCATCATCCAAAAAAGATTTATTCATTTTACATAAATTAGAAGAGCGAGCAAGTCAATTTGGTCAAAATTGACAGTTCGACAATGTGACTAACCCGAATAGAACCAAGTCAACTAAAAAAAGAAAGCAGGGATCAGCCAAGCCAGAAGAGCATAAAAAGGACCGAAACGGCAAAACAAGGACCATAAAGGCAAAATCCAGAAACAAATCCATCAATTCCCCCAAGTTCTCCCAAAATTAGGTAACAAGTAGCCGTAACCGAAGAAACCCAAATCAGTCATTAGCCCTACCAATGTGAGCTTTGGAATCGTAGATGACATGTGGAGGGAATACCAAGAATATTCCAATCAGTTTCTCTTCTCAAAATATGGCCCAAACCACCCTTTGACAGCAGGTACTACTTTGAAACCTGCAAGTTATTTCATCAATAATGGAACCAGACGAGTAGACGGGCAAATTGTAGATGATAAGTTAAAAGAATCGTAACCCGAAAACAATGGTAAACCATAAAGTATATTTGAATCCAAATAATACATGTTGCGGAAGCTCAATGGGTTGAATATTCTCCACTGGATAAAGAAGACGACATAAATTTAGTGCAACAAGAGAAGGGAGAGGAGTAAATCACACTAATGGCTGATACCACTGAGATCTTTCTCATCAGGTCAATGTTGTGATTTTCTTGAGTAAATTAGCCAGCTCCAGCCTTTAAAGTCTTACTCAACCTGCAATTGATTACTTCTATAGTGAGTCCTTCGATTAACAACACGAATAGTATGATGTATCGATTTGATTACAATTTCGTACAAGGTAATCTGCAAAAGTTTTTCATTGCTTGATTATCATGCTTATCCTTTTAAGAACCCATCATCTCATGGAAAATAAGGGAATGCCAATAGATGAAAAAGCAAAAGACCACTTGAACATAGGTATCCATTGATAAGAGCAACATGGTTACCAGTCAAAGCCCTCAAAGAGGCCTTCCCCCTTAACAGCGCAGGTTTTAAAGATCGCCCACTGGCGGTTTTTAATCTTGTGCAAGTCCAGGGCCTCTGTTACTGCAGCATTGTCCAGTGCTCCGGGCAGATCCTGTTCGAAAAACTATAAGTGATTCAAGATATCATATGATCTCTCATGTACTCTTTCTTTTACCGATAATGTCCAATACCAAATTTCCTTTTTAGAAATTTATGGTATGGCCTTCTTTACCTGCTTATTTGCAAAAATAAGGACAATGGCTCCTTTCAATTCATCCACCTGAAAAAAGAGATATCAGGAATTACACGAGTCTAAAGGACTACAGCACACTCAAGTTTCGCATCCAGCACTGGAGTGCAAGCAAAATCCAAGTACGGATTAAAACTAATCATGCGTATCAGCGAGGATCAATATAGCAGACAGCTGGATAAGCTGATGTCCCAGGATTTGATTGACTTCTCTGGTTGTTATATAGACATTATGAAATCAAGTGCTGGCTTAAGTGTTAGACATCAGCCAAGAAGATACCTCTAGAATAGCATGAAAGTCTTCCTTGGCTGTCGTCAATCTATCCGTGTCGCTTGTATCAACCACAAATACTACAGCTTGGGAGCCTGGGGACATAACCCTCCAATAAGACCTGAAACAGAAAGCCCGGAAAAAATGAACGCAGTACTGATATTCAACTACACAAGTATCCTCCACTCCTATGAAATGTATAAAGAGAAGATACCCCGCTTATCAAAGGGTAACGCGAACAATGTGCTCCACGGAGAGATCGTTAACGATGCAATACACAGCCAAGTCATGTAGTCACAAACACTACTTCTAATCACATTGTGCCATGCATCTGTCTCAACTTGGCGTGTCAAAGACTCCCAAGAGATTCTTTATGATCCCAACTCAGTTCCTATAATATTTTCATAGCAAATAGAGGGAGATGCAGGGAGTGACGGAATTACATGTTACTTTGTTGCCCACCTGTTCAAACAAAACCACAAATTTGTACATGATCACTCTTACCCCGATCAGGAAGACGCTCACCACCGTAGTTCCCGATCACTAAGATACGAGACATCAACGAATTGAATAAATCAAGGGAGTGAACTCACCCAGCTCCCACGCCTGGAACTTTAGGTTGCTGTACTGTACAGTCTGAAAATTGAACCCAATCGCTGAACCAACAAAAAATACCAAAAATAAAATTACCACATCACAAAAGATAGAAGAGAAAAATCACCGAAAACAAAGGGGAACAAAGCAGAGGAACCTACTCGGGTTCGTCGAGACTACCTCCCCAGTCTGAAGCCAATCTGGAACAACAAATCAAACGGATCCACATCATAAATCTTATTCAGAAACAACTGCTACATTGAGAATTGTTAGAATCTCCATATCCAGGTCGGTGGATTTTCAAGACTTAAAAACAAGCCTAGTGCGAGTGGGATTGCAAGGGCTTTGACTTCACGAACGTGCGAGAAATGAAGCTCGTGTGAGTACAATAATGAGCACGGGTTCAATCGCTCTTATACCATGTTATAATCTTCATATTCCCAACAGGAATAGACTTAAGACGATAGGTTGGATGATTTTCAACACTTATAAATAATTTCATCCCACCCGCACCAACCTATTTGGAATTCCCAACAGGAATAGAACAGAGCACCTCAAATAAGGAAGGAAAAAAAAAAACGGAAGGAGGAGAGAGGTTACGGAGGATGGTTGTCTTCCCGGAATTGCCGAGGCCAAGTACAGCGATCCGAACTTCCATGTTCCAGAAGATAGAAGAGAACATCCGAGTAAATGAATTCCCCATCTCCTCTTCAATTTCTCGCCTCTCTCTCGATATTTTCCCTCCGCTACGCCTCTTCTCCTGAGATCGATTGCTCAGAGGCCGGTGATCTCTCCGCAGCTCATATCTTCCGACGCTTGACTTTTCTTCTAAGTAGTCAACTCCTTGTTTTCGTTCCCGCCGAATAAAGAATTGCGGTTTAAAGAGGTCCCCGAAACACATACGACCGGTCATTTGCTCCCCGGTTCGTGGCCCAAAGCATAGTGTGGGTTTGCATTTGGGCCATTTTATCCATCAGGCATACGGTATTGAAAGCTCTAGTGAATTTTATTTATAATTTTTTTGAGAAGCATTTTTAATTATAATTAGATCGTCTTACTTTTCACCGCATTAGAAGTCAGAATTTATTTGGGATATAACTTATTACTTGTTAATTTACAAATTAAAATTTTACATTTGTGTACATTGAACTTTGCGACTTGAGGGACTCCACATCGGAGAGGAGAGATCGGAGGTCGTTGACGGCAAGGATGAAATCCTAATAGTGAGCCTTGCAGACCTCCTCGATCTCGGACTCCTTGGAGCGGGAGAAGTAGCGTAGGTTTTGGAGGAGCACCTCCAGTTTCACGGTGACGAACTTGGAAGCGGGTGAGGAGTATTTCCGGAATTCTATCAAGTCCAGACTGGTGAATTTCACCAAACGCTGGGGTCTCTTACTTCCAAATTTCACCAAACGCTCAACATCAAAATTATAGATCTAGGTCTTACAGATCCTCTCATTGGAATCGCTCGATTCGGAGTACGTATGCGAAAGTTATGATTTTTCTACCGAAAGTCGACGAACTAAGCCTATCAATCCTAATACCAACCAAAATCACATGAAACTCAAAAACGCAAGGCTCAAATCACAAAACTCACAACACAAAAGTCGTAGACGAATGTGTTGCGAACCTACCCGACTTGAAATCATCCAAATCGGAGTTCACACGAAAAAGTTACACTTATTTGGGACTAAAATGTAAAAAAATGGGATGAAAAAGTAATTTTCCATAGGTTCGGGACGAATTTAGGTTCGGAGGACTAAAAGTGATACTCCGAAGCTAACGTAAGGACTTTTTTAGTCGTTTTTAAAATACATGATCATATGTCAAAAAAACGCGAAACCACAAGACTTATTTTGTATTTTCCCTAGTAAGTATTCTGCAAGTAACAAATTAATTGTCTATTAATATAAGAGCTTTTATGAAAATTGAAACTGGTATGACGGTCCTTTACTCTTTGGCTTTCGTACAAAAGCTATAATGGAAAAGCATCCAACAGAAAATCAGCAGCATTACCTTTGTTATAAATAAAATAATACAAACGGGGGGTGATTAAACATTTAAGAAAGAAAGTGCGATCTCGCGTCGCCGCGCAAACTTGATTTTTATCTGACCATCGATTTCATTATGGTCAGTGGCGATTCGACTTTTAAACATGGCCGCCGCTCAGCTGAGTGCGTACATTTTATTTATATCCAAAATAGTGACATCGATTGAGTTTGAGTCTTATGTTGTGGAAAATTAGTTGTTATCTTTGTGGGTTTTAGAAAAAATTTAGTTGTAATTCTGGTAGATTTTTTGGGATAATTTGGTTATGATCTTGTGATCTTGGGTAGATTTCAGTAAAAAATCCTTCATCATTTTTAAAAAATAAGAAAAAACAAAAAAAAAATACAGGGACGGACACAGGGACACCAGCGTGGCACAATAAGGGTGCGTTTGGTATTAAGGCTTGGACAGGACTGGACAAAGTTTTTTGTCCAAGCCTATGTTTGGCACAAGAAATGGACAGGACAAAATTGAATCCTTGTCCAAGCCTACTCCTAATTTCTTGTCCCACCTATTTCCATGGGACAAAAATTTTTGTCCAAGGACAGAAATCTCTTATGGCATGTTTTTACCGTATTACCTTATATTATTTCTTTTCTCTTATTTGTTACCATATTTACTCAATCATTAATAATCATTTTCTCTACTATAAATTTTTTAGATCTTATATACAATTTTTTTAATTGGGATTCATTTAAATTTTCTATATTTCATATTTCGGATATAAATCCATATAAAAATATGAAAGTGGTTAATCTATATATTTGATCAACACATACATATTTACAATGATATTATTTTAGTGAGTCACTCAAATAAATAAATTTAACATACCCATTTGTTATATAGTGTACATGCATGAATAATTTTTAATAATATTTTATCTTTACAAAAATATATTTGTTTAATTATGTGATATCATATTAAAAATATTTATAATGTAATTAACATGATCTAAATTCATAAGGATTAATTTTGAATATTTAGTTTTAATTCTGATTTTTTATTCAAAGATTTTATATATAATATTATTGTTAATGTAATGATTGATTTTACTCAATTTAATGAATATTATCTGATGTAGAATATTTTTATCATTAACAAAATTTTAGATTAAATTATTATACATATATAATTAAGAAATAGACAAAATATTCAATCATGTAATGAAATAACCAAACATAGGACAGTACAGCTAGAACAAGTAGTTCTGTCCAGTACTGTTTTGTCGAGTACTATTCTGTCCTGTCCAGAAGTCGTACCAAATGCACCCTAATAGAACACTATACTAACACCGTAACACGCAAGAAAATGTTGAACCTGCGACCCTTGATTGGGCAACGTGGCGGGAGAGGGCGTGAGTGTGGAACGTCCAAACTAGATTCATTTATTTAAAACGGATGCCCTAATACTCCACTCCATTTTTCATAAAATAATAGAAAATGGAGAAGCATCGGAGAGATGTCTTTTGTTGCGAATACATAAAACATGATAATGATAATAATCTAAGTTAATAAAATAAAATAAAATAAATAATATATTATCTAAAATAATAAAAAGTTCTGATTTCGAGTAGGATTTAGTATAAAACTGTGATAATCTTTTTGTCGTAAAAATTGATAATTTTTTAGATAATTTTAGTGATAAATTATGATTACAACTTTTGCATAAGTTAATATTTTCTAATAACTACATTTATTTTTACATATTATACGAATTTAACAATTATTTTAAAAAAATATTTTGTGTTAAACTTATTCCTTTGACAAATTTACATGATCATTTATCTTTTAATGATCTTCAAATAGTTCTTTTATGGTCATTACAAAAAATATGTTAATCAAATATTGTATTTAAACGATGTTATACCTAAAATTTTAGGTAAGTTGAATATAGACAAAATATATTTTTAGTATTTATATGCTTATTGTTCAATATTTTATTTTCAATATTTTCAAAAAAAATTAAAATTTTCTTATAAGATAATTTATCTAATGTGGTATTTTTTTAAGTAGTTTTACTGATATTAATTTAGAGAAGTTTTAGAATTAAAAAAAAGGAAAAGTCACTTTTAGTACCCTGTAGTTTCTGCGAAAATCACTTTAGTACCCTGTAGTTTAAAACCCATCAATCGGGTCATACCTCACCAATTTTCCATCACTTTGGTCCCAAAATTATGATATTACCCCTCCCTTAATCAGAACCTAACCAAACCCAATTCAATCCGACTGAAACTACATCTAATTCAACCCAATGGGGCGTAAAAAATAGGATATGACTCAGATTGAGCTAAAATTTTACAAGAAGCATTCTAAAAATACACATGATTTACTAAAAATATTTCAGGAATTTTAGAGTCCTGGTTCTGATGCACCGAAACTTCGTAAAATCGTATAAAATAGAAAATACATCTAATTGAGTTGAAATTTATCCCAGGGGAAGCATCCTAAAAATACACATGATTTAAGAAACAAATTTTAAGAATTTTAGAGGCACGGAAGTATTTTTTTATTTTTTGAAGCACTGAAACTTCATAAAATCGTATAAAATAGAAAATATATCCAATTGAGTTGAAACTTGTCCCCGAAACCTTAAGAATCTTTAATAAATTTAGAAACCAAAATGCATCCTTGGGACAAGTTTCAAATCAATTGGACGCATTTTCTATTTTATATAATTTTACGCAGCTTCAGTGCATCGAAAAATAAAAAAAATACTTCCGGACCTCTAAAATTTCTGATTTTTTTTTGTAAATTATGTGTATTTTTAGGATGCTTCTTGTAAAATTTCAGCTCAATCCGAGTCATATCCTATTTTTTACGCCCCATTGGATTGAATTAGATGTGGGTTCGGTCGGATTGAATTGGGTTTGGTTAGGTTCTGATTGAGGGAGGGGTAGTATCGTAATTTTGGGACCAAAGTGATGGAAAATTGGTGAGGTATGACCCCATTGATGGTTTTTAAACCACAGGGTACTAAAGTGATTTTCGCAGAAACTACAGGATACTAAAAGTGAGTTTTTCCTTAAAAAAATGCCATCAATGTTGCTTTCCACGTTTCTCCTACTTTAAGATGAACCCAACCAGAAAACACTACTTGTCTGGCTCATATATTTCTCGTGCATGTCCACTTTTCACCCTTTTGTAAAAGTCCTCCTTCCCTTAAACCACATCTCCACCGGTTACCGGAGCCTCATCGGCGGCGCTACCATATAAAGAAATAACGGCGACACAATTAATATGTGCAAGCCGGAACTCCTATCAAATTTAAATAGAAATTAATGAATTTAGTAAGTGTTTAAATATCACATAGTCTGATTTTTTTAAAATATAAATTAGTGTAATAAGTTTTTGTTCATGTAAAAATTTGGTATCATTTTCCAGTGGGTGCATGCATGTTAAAATTTATTTAAATAAATGAAAAAAATTAGATGTTAATTTTTTTTCTATTATTTTATGATCTTATTCTAATTGGAATTTAATATCAAGTAGGGAATTCAAATGCAATATGGTTTAACAAAAATCAACAGCAGCAATTATCTTAACTGAAAATACACTCTTGTATGTGTTTTACAAGGGAACTTTTCCAAATTATTGAAGGGCAAATCAAATCCACAGGCTTAGAACAAAAGAACATAGATGCATAACCCATTTTGCATATATTTTTCTTTACAGTAATCCCGAACATTATTAGTACAATATAAACCTCGAGATGAAATTAGATTAATGCACTTATTTGATCATTGCGGAACATCCCTTGATTTTTTTTTTGTTATAATGATTGCTTAGTTAGCGAATCTCATCAATGTGCATGATTAATCGTGCGGGTAAAAAGAAAACTCTCGATTGGTCATTACTCTGCAAACTTTAGATGGAATAGGTAAAAAAAAACCTCTCCCTCTCCTCTCTACCTTTATCTCAATCTCTCTCAAATCAAAATTTACACTTCCGAAGAAGCAACCAACCAAAACTCCTAAACCAAAAACCAAAAGTACAAAAATAAGGAGTCTCAATTTAGTGGTCTTCTTGTTGTTGGGTCTCCTGTCCGATACTATTAGTTATAGAACTTTCCTCCTCCCCCTCCTTAACAGCGGGACCCACTTCAACTTCACTTTCGGTCTTGTCTCCTTCCCGCTTCTCCATGTCATCGTTTCTAAAGGAAGAGCCCTTGAGCTTGTTGTTAAAGACAGGAGTCGCCAAGAAGGTGGGCTTCTCGTTTCCCGCCATTATAACCAGAAACTTCTCCTCGTAAACCTTCTCCGGCTTCCCCACTCCGTTTCCTCCCTCTTTCTGGCTCTCCACGTCCCCGTCGTCGTCCGGATGACCGGTCGCCGACAGCCTCCAGTAGGAACACGCTAGAATCAGGAGCGCGAAAGCGATCAGACCCAACATGGCTGCGAGGCCACCGAAGAGGTAAGGCACCGGGGAGTGCCACGGTGACCGGGGCTGAACCACCGCCGGCGGTTGCATCACCTCCACCGTGGCTGCGGTGGTTGGTGGCGTTGTTGCGGTTACGGCTATATGCCTCATTTTTTTCTTGTCTTGTCTGAAGAAGGTTTTGTTGTTGTTGTTGTCGTTGTTGTTTTGGTTGTTAGGGAAAGTGATGTGGAGGATACGAAGGTTTCAGGTGTGCTTTAAAAGATATGAGAGATGTTGGGGGATTGTGGCTTATTTATAGTGGGAGGGTTTGGTATGACTTGCTAATGTAATTAATTAAGTTGATGTCTGTTACCGTATGATTATTATTGTTGGTCAATTTTTTTCATGATCAATATTTATTCATCAATTTGGCCCATTTTACTATAGATATTTGAATGTGGTGATTATAAGTATTATTTGAGTCTGATAACATTTTTGAAAAGTTAATAAAAACTTTCTAAATAAGTACTTAATTATATGTAAAAGGTTAAATATATCCATTCTTAGTTTGGTTATTATTCAGAGTTGAGTGCCATCATATCAACACAAAAATATTGAATCTCATCAAAATTTTGAAATTAAACATATTTAACAGAAAATAAATTTAGGATGTGTGATCTCCTAAAAAATCTTAGACTTGTACTTCTCTCTTTTTATTCACACAAAAAATATCCGCGAGCTTGAAACTAGTGATCAGTGGGTCCAATCAAAATGAAATAATTTTATTTTTCAGTTCTTGTTAGTTCCTTTTTGGTTCATGTGTCTGTCACGACATATTCCGAACAACTATCACAAATTTTTTTCTCTAACACAATAAGATTTAACTAAATATCTCTTTAATATATTCTAATTTTTATCACTTTTAACATAGTATACAAATCTTTTGCATCAAACGCAATAAAGATGCTTGAACTCCAATTTTCTTCGAGGGATCCGATCATCGAATATTTTTGGTTACGCAAGCAGTTAGGAATATGTCTGGAAACCTTGATGGGGTTCATTCATGAATATAAGTTGAGTTTCATGTCAACAGTCGAAATAGCGTCAAACGAAAGCTTGACCCTTTGACATTTCACGAGTCATGAATGGGATTCTCAAGCTCTCTCGATACATTTCAATCAAGGGCAAAAAAGAGAGAGATCGATTATGACATATGAACAAACATATAGATGCATCATAGATCGAGTACTTATCCAGATCCGATTCCAAATTGCAACTTTAACTGAGGAATAAATCTGGATGTTATTCTATCTAACTTATCGATCATAATTACCACCTGCCAACCGAATATAGTTAGATTTAGTTAAACTTTACAATTGCAGACAATTCTTTGTGGTGGGATTTGTTTTGTATATTGCTACCGAAAACTAAAACAATAATATTAATTGTTCCAAATTCCCATGGGTAATATAAGTAAGGAATTCTGACGAGTGAGAACTAAACTTGAACATGGAAGTGGAACTGTAATATTCTCTTTAAATTGCTTTTGCTAGTGCATATCTTTGGATTTTATAATTCGTACTGTCCCTTTCGCTTCGGATAAAGCTCTTTCCTGCACCTGTTTTAATCCGCTTCCTATGCTTGCTTTTTTCATTATGGTGTGAACATATGTGATCCCCTATAATATTTTTAAAAAAATTAAAGTGATATAACTTATATAATTTATTTCAACAGAATCCTCTTTCTTTTTAAATAAACATGTGATGTCCTAGGTCTAGAGGCCGGAGAGTGATTATTAAGTTGGAAGAATAAGATTATTTCATTAACTGTACAAGGGAAGAATATATACAAGCATAATGTACCTAGAGAGCCTAACTAGTAA
>SOPF01031734.1:0-24341 GCA_012979155.1 Hypericum perforatum
GCCTAACTAGTAATTACATAATTACACTTCCAATACAAGGATCCGTTGTAATAAAGACATAGAAGTTAGCAGAAGAAGAGCTGTTAAACTTCAGTTATTGCAGGAAGAGGAAGAGTTGCAGTAACAGTGAATGGAGGGAACGACAGGTAGTTTGATAGAAACAACTATCAGCAAAGTAATTCTTCATCACTCCCCCTCAAGATGGTGCGTATAGATCATAGACGCCAATCTTGGATAATAAATACTCAAATTGAGATACTCCAAGTGCTTTAGTAAAGATGTCGGCTGGTTGTTCTTCGCTTGGAGTATAAGAAGTAGTGATCAAACCTTCTTGAACTTTATCCCTCACGAAGTGGCAATCGATCTCAATATGTTTAGTTCTCTCATGAAATACGGGATTGTTAGCTATGTAAATAGTCGCATTGTTGTCGCAATGCAACTTCATAGGATGATGATTCATCAGCTTCAATTCGGACAGGAGATTTCGAATCCAAATCAATTCGCTTGCAGCAGCAGATATTGATCTGTACTCGGCCTCCGCACTTGACTTCGATACTGTATTTTGCTTCTTTGATCTCCAAATTACTGGATTTCCACCAAGAAGAACACAATAACCTGATGTTGATCGCTTTGAATCCACACAACCTCCCCAATCAGAGTCTGCAAAACCAGAAACTTGTAAATGATCGTGTCTTTTCATCAAAATCCCCTTTCCTGGACAATTTTTAAGATACTGCAGAATTCTTTCCAGGATGTTAACATGATGAACTTTAAGAGCATGCATAACTTGACTAACAATCCTCACAGCATAAGTAATGTCTGGTCTAGTGATTGTTAGATAAATTAACTTTCTAACAAGTCTTTGAAACTTAAGAACATTTAGATAATCTTCTCCTTTGTCACTTGAAACATGAAGGTTTTGTTCCATAGGAGTCTTAACTGGTTTTGCTCCAATCTTCTTAGTTTCCTTAAGTAAATCAAGAGTATATTTTCTCTGGTTCATAAAGAGACCTTTAGAAGAGTGTGCAAACTCAACACCAAGAAAATATCTCAATTTACCAAGATCTTTAATGTCAAAAGTAGTATGCAGAGCTCTTTTCAACCTTCTTATGAGATCATCACTACTACCAGTAATCAGAATATCGTCAACATAAATTAAGACAATAGTCTTACCTTCGGTGCAATCAGAGATGAACATAGAAGAGTCTGAATAATATTTTTTGAAACCAAGTCTCAAGAGTTCACCACTAAGCTTATTATACCAAGCACGCGGTGATTGCTTTAATCCAAATATAGACTTCTTGAGTTTACATACCTTGTTTGAATTTTCCTTCAACAAACCATGAGGAGCAGCCAAATATATTTCTTCTTCAAGATCTCCTTGCAAAAATGCATTTCTAACATCCATATGCTCCATTGACCATCCTAAATTAACAGCAATAGAAGCTAGAATGCGAATCGTGTTCATTTTAGCCACTGGTGCAAAAGTTTCACTATAATTGACTCCGGGAGTCTGAGTGAAACCATGAGCCACCAATCTAGCTTTAAACCATTCTATAGAACCATCACTCTTATACTTGATTCTATAAATCCATTTACAATCAACTAATTTTTTTCCTTTTGGAAGTTCAGTCAATTCCCAAGTTCCATTCTTAATCAAAGCATCAAGCTCTTCTTTCATAGCAATTTTCCAAATGTCATGCCTACATGCTTCATCAAAATTATTTGGTTCGGAAAATTTATCAAAGTTGCTCAGAAAAGATCTATATCCCATGCTTAACTTATCATAATTGACATGCGGATATTGAACAGTGTAAGTCTTGAAATCCTTGAGTAAAGTACTAGGTTGCCTTACTCGATTGGATCTTCTGACTTTAGGACCATTATTCATGTTTCCTTCTTCAATAACTTGGTCAGAAGACATACCTGTGTCTGATGTACAGATTCTGTTGTTGTCTTCATTTATTGTAGTAGTTTGCTCTCGACCATCCTCTGCTTCATTTGAATCTTGATTTGCTGCAGAGTTTTCAAAATCTGCAGGTGTTTCAGTTCTTGAGCTTCGATCCTGTAGATTTACAGAAAGATTTTCCTTTCTTTGATGTTGCAGCGGACAAGTTCTAAAAGGAATTTCAACAGATTGTTCTTCAAACTCCTCCTGTCTACTGCAATCAACATTGTTAGGATAATACAATTGATGTTCTATGAATTGAATATCCCGATATAAACTTCTTCTTCAGAGTAGGACTATAATACTTGTACCTCTTTTGAGACATTGAATAGCCTAAGAAAATACACTTAATGGATCTCTTATCTAATTTATCACATTTTTCAGCAGGGACATGAACAAAGCAACAACATCCAAATATTCTCAAATAAGTTAAATCAGGTTTTGATTTCATCAGAACTTCCATTGGAGATTTGAGCTTCAATGGTTGACAAGGAATTCTATTTATAAGATGACATGCAGTCAAAATAGCATCACTCCAAAAACCTTTTTTAACATTCATTTTAAACATGATAGCTCTAGCTACATCAAGCAAATGCCTATTTTTTCGTTCGGCAACACCATTTTGCTGAGGTGAATAAATACATGAAGTTTGGTGCCGAATGCCAGATTCTTTCAAGTAATCTACGAAATCTTTTTTGTATTCAGTACCATTATCCGTTCTAAAGATTTTAATCCTAGTGTTGAACTGATTTCTTATCATAGAATCGAACTCTTTGAACACAGTAAAAACTTCGCTTTTATGCTTCAACAAATATAGCCAAGTAACACGACTGAAGTGATCAATAAAGGAAACAAAATAATGATATCCATTATACGAACACATAGGAGCAATCCAAACATCAGAATGCACAAGATCAAAAGCAGAATTGTAAGTGCTTTCAGAAGATTCAAAGGGAATTCTTTTATTCATAGCGTACTGACAGCTTTCACACACTAAATCAAGCTTTTCTTCATCTAGAAACAAACATTTTAGAATACTAAAACTAGGATGCTCTAGTCTATAATGCCACAATTCAGTAGAATCTCTAGCAACAGATAAGGCTTTAGGTGGTTGTGAAATTATGTAGAGACCATTGTGAAGTTTTCCTTCACCAATCGTTATCTGCGTGATGCAGTCCTGAAATAGGACAGATTCAGATGAGAAAACAACACGACAATTCAATTGTTTAGTAATTTGACTTATAGAGAGCAAATTACAAGAAAGTTTTGGAACATATAGAGCATTAATTTGAACATTAGAGTTGAAAAGTCGAGTGGTACCACATCCTTGCATAATGATCTTAGTTCCATCAGCAATAGAAATAGATTGATTCCTACTGGTTTTATAATTTTCAAGCAGATTTAGATCATGAGTCATATGCTCGTTGGCTCCAGAATCTATTATCCAATCCGAAATGATATTTGAAGCATGAACTTGATAAGCAGAGAGATTTACAGGATTATTACCTGACTTACCCTCGTCTGAATTCTTGATTGACTTGTTGTCAGAGTTGGAGTCATTGAGTTTTATATGCTGTAGCAATCTCTTGGCCAGTTCATCCATTGCAGTGTTGGATGAAATCGCAGGAGAAGCAGATGTTGAAGCTGTAGTAGCAAGCACTTTAGGTTGATCCCAATTTTTCTCCTTTGATTGCTGCTTGAGATGTGGATGAAGAATCCAACATCTATCCTTGCTGTGACCAAGTTTGCCACAGTGATCACAAGTGATTGTATTCCTTTTGGATCTTCTTCCTCCTCTGCCACGGGAAGAACTTTCTTTTGAGTTTATAAATCTTCTTGCAGCATTCGCAGATAATTCAGTATTAGAATTGAATGCACTTCCTTCACCAAGTTCAGTTTTTTGAATAGGTCCCATCAGCTTCTTTCCAGTCTCTTCTTTTTGGACTCTTGCGTAGATGGTCCCAAGAGTTGGAAGCTCTGCTACAGTAAGTAATTGCTCAATTAGAGGCTCATAATCGGACCCTAGGCCCATCAATAACTTAAACACTTTATCCTCTTCTTCACGCTTTTGAATAACAGTCAAATCAGAGGTGGCAGGCCTCAGCATCGCGAGTTCATCCTACATTGACTTAAGCTTGCTTAAATATTCCACGAATGGCTTATCTCCTTTCTGCAAATCAGCTATATGCTTCTTGAGCTTAAACACTCGGTAAAGATTCTCTTGATGAGAATACAGACTTTGGATTGAATCCCATAATTCTTTTGTTGATCTAGCAAATGTGAATAAATCGTGTAGATTTTGATCTACAGAATTTAGCAACCATGACATGACGAGATGATCATGCATACTCCATTCAAGAAAGGCAAGATCATCCTTGGCAGGAGCAGCAATTTCGCCATTGATAAAACCGATTCAGCCTCTTTCACTAAGAGCAACACGAACGACATTCGACCAGGACAAGTAATTTGTCCCATTAAATGATACGGTAGTGATTTTAATACCAGTATTACTGTCTATTTCAGCAATCCTCTTAAGAAAACTTTGAATTTTAGAGCTTGTGGTGGGATTCTGTGATGCATTTTGTGTGTTCAGGGAATTTTCTTCTATCTCACTCATATTGATTTGTTTATGGCTCTGATACCATATTAAGTTGGAAGAATAAGATTATTTCATTAACTGTACAATGGAAGAATATATACAAGCATAATGTACCTAGAGAGCCTAACTAGTAATTACATAATTACACTTCCAATACAAGGATCCGTTATAATAAAGACATAGAAGTCAGCAGAAGAAGAGCTGTTAAACTTCAGTTATTGCAGGAAGAAAAAGAGTTGCAGTAACAGTAAATGGAGAGAACGACAGGTAGTTTGATAGAAACAACTATCAGCAGAATGATGAAGTTCATCAGTGATCCATGTTGTTAAAGTGTATGTACAATGAACAGCTCCTCTCAAGCATTTGAAGTAAAGTGAGACATAGACTATTTAATCACACATTTAAAAATGAGTAATTTTTGAATTGTATGCGTGGCATAAGAAAGACATCACACATATTTAAGGATAGATGAGTATGATATTGTGTTAATAATATGTTACAAAATACTTAAATATTTTAATATTATTCATATCATCAGAACACATAATAATAATAATTATTGAATCACAAATCGCGACAATATAAACGTTCCATGTCGCTATACATAACATACACAAATTCAACCTTCGTTATAGTCTGAATGGGAAGCAAATTCTTTTTTTGCTGGCTATAATTATCTGCTTAGTATCTGGGGTTATCATGCCTGTAATTATATCACACCCAAAGTAAACACTTTAGCCATAATAGGTGTGACAAAAACTAGATCATGCTTCTTGGGGTCCATTTTTATTAAAAGTTATCGATAACGCCTCCATCAACAGTAGTTGAAAGTTGAAACAGCTGTTTTTTTATTTCTTGGTGCTATGAGATGTATTATGTGCCTAACGAGGTCGACCGTAATCATTAACCAAAGATAACAAAGAAGAAGCATTTATATTTTAGTGGGAACAAACCCATCTATTTTTCTTACTTTACATCATTCCTCTTGTGTTACTAATTGTACTAAATTATAACCGTATTATTTTTGTTATTGTAAATTTCAGTAGACTTTGCCCATATAAAAAGTAATTATGAGTTGTTTAGCTTGAGTTTCTTGTCCACGTATTATAGTAATATGTTGATAATGTCTTGAATTCAAATGCATGTATCTTACGTAATGTGTGTTCTAATGCGTCTAGCATTTTATTTTTCCTGACATTATGTAAATGATTTAAAAGTCCTATCGCATTGGTTGGTGATTTCCTATTTAGTTCTCACGGAAATGCATTGTCGCGTTGACGTATGATGGCAAGAGCTGTTGGCTGTTGCTTTGCCCTTTTACTGTACGCAACTCTGTTCTTCTACGCTGATATGATATTTTTTTTTAGGGAAAGGTAGCGCAAAGCCTATATAGATAGTCGAATAACAACGTACACAACAAAAATACAATACAAGCAAACAGAAATCGAAACTGGTCCGATGAATGCAAGGTAGCATATTTGGTGCTTTTGTTTGCTCTATTTGTTTATTTAGAAATTTTATGCTTTTCTATGTCTCTTCTTTTAATAAAATTTATAATTAATTTATTAGGAATATCGCATTTAATTTGTAGAAAAATATATAACATGGATAAGTACAAATGCACAAAGACATGAATAATTTATGCATTATTTTTTTCTATCACATAAGTTCACAAATCTGAATACAATCAAGTAGAGACAAATGGACATATCACTTCACTGTAATATATTTTTGTGATCTAAATTTATATTTAGAGATTGCATAATTAATTATGAATAATATATTTATTATTATCAATCATTTCAGTATTAAATTTTATGTACATATTATCGATATAATGTAAATAAATTTTTATTATATTATTTTTAAACTCGAGAATTGATAAAGTCACTTTAAAAAATTTGTATTTTGTTATATCCTTATTTTTTGTCAATGTTAATATTTGACATTCTTTTTATTTTATAATTAATATTTTATTTTTGCATTGTATATTATTTAACATTTTAAAATTTTAACTCATCAAAAAAATATGATAATAATAAATTTGTTAACATTATTATTTTAAATTAAACTAAGTAAGAAATTAATATCATAACACAAAATTATCAAATCAAAACTATAGAAGTAAAATCTGTAATTAATATAATCAGTATAATTAGAAATAATTAACCAAACTTTCCATTAACATAATCAATCGAAATAAAACTAATTAACCAAAAGTCACAATTAATCTAATAAACCTAAATCTAATTAACTGACATAAACTAACTGACATAAACTAATCAACCTAATTCTAATTAATTAACCATAATTTTCTATTAATATAATCAGTATAAGTAATGATAATTAACTTAAATTCACTATTAATAAAATAAACCTATATTTAGCTAACTAACTAACCAAAATCTATCATTAAACAAAACAATCTATTTCAAACTAATTAACGAAAATTTTCATTCATCTAATCAACCTAATTCACTAATTGCAATATAAACTAGCTAAATCAATTCAAGAAAAAACAATTAAAACAAAAAATCTATAAATTATCATGGACGGAGACGACATCGATGAGAGGAGCAGCAACCTTGACCATCAACAGACAGCTCAGCAACTAGTGAGTAGCGACGACGAGCAGTCACAAGTAGAGTCAGATGAACTATCACAGACAACCAAAACTTGGACTACAAGCGACAACCACAAATGAAGGACCACCTCCTAACCATTAGATGAGTAGCAAATGACGAGGATAGAGCGAGGTGGATGCGGTGAGCGACAATGGATGATGGGGCGATGAGATTTGAGATTTGTGTAGATGAAATTTATCCCGTGACTTGGTCTTATAAATTAGGATTGACTAAGTTATGAAAAAAATTTGTGAGTGATCAAGACACTATTTTTTTTGTGACTTAATTACATGGTATTTTTCATGACTTGGCCGCCACAAATATTTTTTCCGTGATATGATTTAAGTCGCGGAAAAAATAATTGTATTCGCGTCGACATCAATTTAGTAATTAAAAAAATACAATGCCAATTGTATAATTTTTCGTAAATTGTAGTATCATTAAAAAAAATACTTCGGTCCTTTTTTGACTGACATGACATAATATCTCCATTCCCATTAAAATATCAACTCGTCACAACCAGACTGGTCTAGACAGAGAATTGGGAGGAAGGAGTCATCGATGGTAGATCGGACGAAGGAATAACAAAGGTCCAGTGATCTAACTAAATACATTTAGTCAGAGGAATGAATTAACTGTATAAAGTTGAAACTCTCACAAAGAATATTATTTTGTTTTCGTTATTAAAATTTATATTTAAAAAAATTAGTGATCTATCAAGTATTTAATAGCCTTTGTCGGAGTGCGGCTTTTAATATCTTGTATATTTTTTAATGAGGTAAAATTTTTGTCAATTAAATTATTTCAAATTCTTAATAAATAAATAAATTAAATCAAATTTATACCAATTACATATGTTATATTTAAGTTCGCAAGTCCAAAACTTATTTACTGACTCTCAAAGTACCTTTTCCAATTGATCAACCAACTCATGTTGGTACCACTCCAACTTGCAACCAAATAGTAATTCACATACCTCTGATGCTTCCAAGTACCAACAGTTGCAAGAACAAAATATGTAGAATTGATATCACAGACGTTTTATATCTGCTTTGAGATCCAAATTGAGGTAACGTATGGTCACCTATAAAATTAATCCAGGCTTACACACACATATCTCAATCTTCACCAATATAAAAAATACACTGAAAAATATTTCGAAAACAATTTCAGAAAGTACTTGATTAACTATTTAATTTTCTAGGTTTTATTGGGCCCATTATCGTTTTTTACATGGAAATATGTGTAACAAAATATATTTAATTATAAAAAATGTTAACATGTTTGCTATGAAATTTTAAAAAATAATACCCAAGAGCTGGCCCACCTAATTATATATACCTCTGCACTGTGGACATCCATTATATTTATTCAATCTCATTTTTTTTGACGTGTGCATGTAAAGTTTTTAATTATTTAACCAAATTTGTGGATTTTTCAGGAAATTAGTAATTATGCGAGATCCGGCCAAGAAGCGACTAGCTTTTATAAACATAAAGTATACTTCTCACTCTTAAGCACTATAGTCTAATAGGTTCCCACTTGATGCCCTTCAATTTGCACTTAGCATTAGACTTTGCTTTAGATAATCTTGTCTCATTTCACTTCATTATCCAATTGGAGTTGAAATGCTGCTCCAGCTTTTATTCTTCAACTTAAATAGTGTTTTCTTTGTTCCTTTTAACATTAACAGATGATCACATTCCCCTTTTCTACTACCACGCTCCTTCCCCCTTGATTAAATGTACTCATTTGTTTCTCGATTTTGATTAAAGAGGTATTTGATGATGATTCCTCAGCTAGAAAAGTCCACAACTAAAATGTTTTTTAAACTATCCCGTAATCCAACACCAACAAACAATTAATTCAACTGATAAAAATATTATAACGTAATGATGATGTGTGAATCCTTGTGAATACGATTATTTTATATATAATTATTGAAAAATTTTATGAACTAATTGTCTCTCGAGATACAATTTGTTTCCAACCAAAAACAGTAAGATGTAGTCAGTAACAAATTAACATAAAGAAAATTAATCGAGTAACAGGATAATATCGTGCATAGTGGTTAACATTACGCCGGTGGACCCTTTTCGTCTAGATATTTTAAGAGAGACAAGCTTTATTCAATTAAAAGGATTAAAAAATTTAAAGATGAGAATAATATGATTTTCCATCGTCTTCACAAGAATTATTTGGATGATATCATGTTTGAAACAATCTTTTTAGTGGAAGCGGCACTTGGATAGGGCGAAATTGAGTGCCTATTTAATAAAAAATTTATGTCCATTAATAACCAACTCTAATTAGTGGAAACGATTAACAAATCAATATTAAAATATAAAGGCAGCTACGGTGGCAATCTTCTTGAAGATATATATTGTCGGAATCTTCCGTCACAACACAGGGAAATATTTCATATTTGAGACAGACAGCGAGCACTTGTTCCCCCACTACGGTGACGCACACATAGAGCACCTTTTTAATCATAAGCTTCTCCAATATAAGCAGATAAGGTGCCCCCTTAACTTAATTCACAATATTTGATCTAATATATAACTGTATTAAAAATTTATCCACCTTTTTTTATCGTCGGAGAAAAGAAAATATTTTGAATGGAGAGATCCAAAAATTTATTATCGTCAATACTTACGGATAAAATAATTTTTTTACAATGGTGAGAAACCCATGCAAATGGGGACCAAGATCAAGATAATTTTTCTTAAATTTGAACCATGATTTTTTTTGGACATATCAATGTCCTATACCGTTAAACTATATATCTAGCCATTAACCTAAGTTGTTGGGGATTATAATAAAATTTTTATAAAATAATTTTCTCTAAAGTAATAACCTCTTTAAATTAAAACGTATTAGTTTCAAGTTAAGACTAATATAAAAATATGATAAATTTTCTATCGTGGTAACTAATATTGTGATAAATTTCAGTCATAAATTCGTATAAAATTATATTTTATAATAAATATATGATTTTTACATATTTAAAAATATTTAAAGACACTATTTTATGTTAGATTTGGTTGTTTGATAAATTTTAGTAATTATTTATTTTTTAATGGTCTTCTAATGATTATCGTGACCATTTTTTTATTGTAATGAAATTATCCATCAACATAATATTTAAATGATATAATAAATCAAGATTTATGTAAGTTGAATATAACAAAATAAAATTTTGTATTTACTCATTTATTCTATAAAATTTTAATTTTAATATTTTTTTGAAAAAAAAATATTTGATAACTTCTTTAAGATAATATTTTTTTTCCGATCTCGACTATATCACTTAGGAAAATGTTTTTTATTAAAGAGTAGCACTTTAGTTGATCACGCAATACATGATACGCTAGATATTTATTGATCTAAAATGTCTACCCACTCTATTGAACAGAGTATTAAGAGAAAAAAAAAGAAAAATATAAAGTTCAGACTTTTCACAAACATGGTGCATTCAATTGTCGAAGGAGATTTTGACATAAAGGTGCGTTTCAATTAATGATTGTTGATCATAGTACTATTTGGATGGATTACCTCCTTTAATTTTTTTTATCAGTCTTTCTATATTCCCAAATTTACCATCGATAATAGATTGAACATGGTAGAGGTTAGAAAGTCTTGCGACTTTTTAGCAAAAAAAAAATTATTGATCCAAGACTTTAAAGATTGGTTCTTAAACTCTTTACTCCTAGATCCACCAATTAATTTGGATTCTTAGTATATGGTTTTTCTTTCGAAGTCAGACTGTAAAATATATACCTTTTCTTGTCATGTCATCAATCACATGGATGTAAAAAATTAGGCGATGGTCCATATGAAATATCTGAGATGACGTGACACACAAAATAATTTGGTGTCAAAATAAAAAAAACTTCAGTTAATAATTTTATATCTTTAGCCATAATATATAAAGTGAAAAAAGCTAGTATGAATTGTAACTTGTAGGGGTGAACGGTCTCTTAAACCCTTTAACTAATTATATACAAAAAGATGAAGAGAGAAGAGGAACGTGAAAAGACAGCACATCAGTTCCAGCAAATAATCTGGGCCGTCGATCCCCAACGCATGGGCTTCTACATTGGGCCATGCGCAACACCAATTCCGCATTCGGCCCAAATCTAAAGGCCCACCGTCCTCGGCACCATTTACGAGACCATGCATCCACGTGTTAATCGTGGGGCCAACCCGGGAAAAGAACCGTAGCGAGAGTCCCGTTTCTCTCTCATCAGTCTCAGGCTCACACCGGGCCACATAAATAAAACCAGCACCTGTCGCCCTCCGCTCCCGCCACGTGTCCCCTCGCCTCCCTCCCTTTTCCCTTGCCTCCTCCTCTCTAGTTCTCAAACCTCCCAATAACTCCGCTCCATAAAATTATTCTTCATCACCGAAGTTTGACCGGAGCTAAATTAGGTTTGACCGGATGAAGGCGGTGGCTTCGCGGCTGATCAATTCGAGAGCGCCGCTCTCCACATTACGCAAGTAAATTTGCTATCGATTTTTTTCTAATTTTTTTTTAAAATTCGAAAGAATTCTAAAATATTAATTTTGACTTATGTCTTCGGAGCTAGTTTAACGAGCGGATTGGGGAGCGGGAGGCATCTATCGACGGATCCGAACAACATAGATGAGCCGTTCAAAGTGGAGGAGGCGGAGACAGTGAAAACGCCTCCCCCTCCGACCGAGAAGGTAATCGAAATTAGTATACGATTACGGAAACCCTAGGGATTTTTTCGCTCCGGAAGGTTTGAGTGTGATGCAGTGAGGCTAATGTGGGAATTTTTCAGTTGCTAGTGTTAGGTGGGAACGGGTTCGTTGGCTCCCACGTATTGAGGGAGGCGCTGGATCGCGGATTAACCGTTGCCAGCCTTAGCAGGTATTCTATCGCTCGGTTTTCTGATAAGTTTCGATCACATTTTCGATTAAAGAGTATGATGCGTTGTTGCGTCACTATC
Organism: Hypericum perforatum; assembly: GCA_012979155.1. NCBI lineage: Eukaryota > Viridiplantae > Streptophyta > Magnoliopsida > Malpighiales > Hypericaceae > Hypericum > Hypericum perforatum. The sequence continues at coordinate 12,145 of SOPF01031734.1, forward strand.
TCTCAGGTCTGGCCGGTCGTCCTTGCATGAATCTTGGGCTAATAGTGTCATCTGGCATAAAGGTTTGCTGTCGTTTTCTGCTGTTTCTTGATTGGCTTGGTGTTTCGGAGTAACAGCCGTGATGATTTCCGGTTTGCTTTTCTTCAGGGAACCTGATCTATCCCGACTCGTGGAAGGAAGCGCTTGATGGTGTAACTTCTGTTGTACGTACTGAAACCGGAACCTGACATCAATTGTGGTGTTTACTTATGTTATATCGGAACAGCTTTCATGTCTTGACATGCTGGATGTTTTGACCATGATTATTTTGGTGGTTCCTCGTGTAGAGATGAAAATAGTCTAATCTAAGTTCTTCACCGTCCAGATATCATGCGTTGGCGGGTTTGGCTCTCAATCTTACATGTACAAGGTCAACGGAACTGCAAATATTAATGCAATTAGAGCTGCTTCAGAAAAGGGTACGCTAGTGTGATTTAGACTGTATATCTTATTGATTTTCTGATTTAGACTGTAGACGATCTTTCTATTTCCAGGTTTTTTATTTGGTCGTTTGTATCTATCTCTTAACTGACTGTCATATCATCATCAATTTATCTTGTTGTGTTTCTTGATAGTAGTATTTGATATATGTCTTGAATCTTGATAGAAAAAGTAGGAATTGCAACTGCAAGTTTCATGTTATGGCTCTTCTCTGTTACTTATACATCGTATTCAAGTGAAAACATATTTTTGTCTACAGGTGTGAAGAGATTTGTCTACATCTCAGCATCTGATTTTGGAGTGGCTAATTACTTGCTGCAAGGATACTATGAGGGCAAGGTAATGTTCTAAATTGCTGCATATGCTGTGTGAAGAAAATGTTAGAATCTATCTGACTGTGGATATTGTTTGCCATCAACACATTGTTCAGCGTTGTTAAATATTAGGAAATCGGTGTTCTACCAGATAAAGTAGCATTTGCCTCATTGGGTGCTTGAGTATTTTCAACGCTCATCTCTGATCCCTTTCTCATGATTTGTTGATGTAGAGAGCTGCTGAGACTGAATTATTGACCAAATTTCCTTATGGAGGTAAGCCTCTTGTTTTCTATCATTGTGGAAGTCTAGCTGTACTCTATTTTCTATCGTCAAGCAGAATTATGAGCATTTGCTTCATTTTTCTGATGCCTTTGTTCAGGAGTGATTCTGAGGCCGGGATTCATTTATGGAACTCGTACTGTAGGGAGCGTGAAGCTACCTCTTGGTGTAATCGGTTCTCCATTAGAGATGGTACCTTCTTGATCGACTTGACTATGCCTAGTTAATGACTCCTGTCTTCCATTGAAATGTTGGCCGTAACTTTGCTTTTTAATTAAAAAAATAGAAATAAGTTGTTTGTAACTTCCTGATGGGGCATATTTAAGGGTTTTGAGCTGTATAATGTAGAGTTAGGAAAGATATCTATTCGGTTGAATCTTTCTGACTTCCGAAGTTCCACTCATTGCCAATTTTTAATTCTCGCCTGCCGCGTTGGTAATCAAAATATATATTTTGAGAGTTCAGAATTTCAGCTTTCCTCTCATGAGTTACACGTGTGATCTCCATATAGTTGCTTGCTAAACCTTCTTGTTCAAAATATCTGTTTTGGTGATTAATTTTTCCCCGTCTATATAACTTTAAGAGGTCTCTGTTACTTGCTAAACCTTCATTATCTGGAGGGTGTATGATTTGCGTAAATGCTTGAATATTTGAATCCTGACGTTCTTGGCTAAAAAGCTTTTGCTGATAAACTGCAGGTGCTTCAACATGCTAAACCTCTGAACCAGCTTCCGCTTGTGGGACCACTCTTCACTCCCCCAGTCAATGTCACAGCAGTAGCCCAGGTCGCAGTAAGAGCAGCAAGTGATCCTGTCTTCCCTCCTGGGATTGTTGATGTTCATGGAATTCAACGCTATACTCGGCCGAACACTAGATAGTTGTGTGGAGTTCTTTCAACCTATACTTGGGGTGTACCTTTCATTGTTAGTCGGGGACTTTCTCTTGCTCGCCGACGTTTATCTCTATTTTTACCTGGATATCTGTCATACAACGGATGCGCCATTGCTCAGTATCACCTATAGTCGAAGAAATAAACAGGTAAGATAAGACCATTAGTGGATCGCCAGTTTTTCCCGTTGTTAAGTTGTGTCCGTTCGCAATTTTTGTTGGAGTTTTCGGGCTTTTCAGATATGTACGCGGTTACAAATTTGCTATTCCAAGATCATACAAGTAAATATAGACAATTATTATTATTATTCCAACTGGTTCAATGTAGTTTATGAAAATACTTCTCTACTTTTTTTGGCTGAAAGAGCTCTATCTACTTGGTAAAACTGTTTTTTCAAACCCTTGTTCGTTGATAAAAAAGACATTGTGCCCCTAAGAAGGATAGAAAGACATTGCACTTTGATGGGCCAATCAGGATTTATAGGCTTCCCTATACCAAAAAAAGCTGACTGGCTGGCTACATGGACCGGACGACAGGTATAAGCATTCATTGAGATGCGATGAAATGGGACCAATGGATGGAACCGTTTGGTAGTGTAATTTACTAGCATAGAACATTTGAGTAAATTGTGTAAACATTGATTTAATTCGATAATGAGTTGGAGGTGAGAGACCTAATAATATCATTTATTGTATTTTTAGTAGGTGCATACGGTCTTCGGATTAATCAACAAATATGATTTTAGAATCGCTACGCTTTTTCATAAAAGTTACAGCACCTTTTCTGTATATGTTATAGTCACCTTGAGGTAAGTAATCTCACATGCAAGGATGGCGGCACACATGAGGTGCACGTTCCCACTCGCCGTATCTTACAAAACGGAGGAGGAGATGAGCCACCAATTATTGAAATTGGGCATTTCTATTTTTTTACCTGAAGATTAAAATAAATGTTTTCGGAGAATTAATTTGGGAACTCTTGATCTGGGTGATTGATTGCACAAGTATGACTTATCCACTTCTTGACTGCCTCGAGGGTCTTAACAGTCTTCACAAGTGGTGCATTCCGATTATGTTTCAGTGGGAACAATTAGACAGCGACAGGACATTAATAATATAATACAAGCCCATAAGTTATAATTAATTAGATATGTTGTTTTCTTGCACGTCTTCATCTTAAGAAACAATAATAACAACGAAGATGCTTTTGTATTTTTAAAACCTGAAAATTCATGATGACCTGCAAATAGTTTCATGGAATCATGCTCTTAACTCTAACCTGTTAGATTTCGCATAGCTCTAATAAGTGGAACGGTTCTGGCCTAGAATATGCACGGTCGCTTTATTGATAATATAATATCAACAAATAGATCAATCGGTGATGACGATATTTTTGTTGAATTCAAGTCTTTGATAACGTAAAAATGTTACATTTTGTAAGCAACTTGCATGAAATAGATAATCTTAAAATGAGTTGGCTAACTTTGATCGAACTAAACTCTGTTTCGACTTTGTCTTGAGGTTTTATACCGAACTTCGGTTCGTCAGCTTCTGCCTCGATCGATGGTCATTGTACTTTATCGATCGCCCTTCATCCCCGTCCTGTGCTTCCTTGCACTCGTTGGACCGATTTCCGAGTTCTGTTTGATTTTCCTGTCTTGTGGTTGCTATCGGTTTGTTTCGCTATGTAACCTTTTGTTTAATATAAGTTGTGTGCTTTTACCCCTAAAAAAAACTCTGTCTCAAGTTGCCACTGCTGTTGCCATCAATGGACACACGTTGAAGCTTTCAATGTTGAGAAGCCATGCACAGTTGGCTTGCCAAATCAGCAACTCTCCCATTTCCATTCATATACATACTATTATAGTAAGTTCACCAAAAAAAAAAACATACTATTATAGTATTATATTTCCGGAGCTCTTTTTGTTTTCTTTTGGTTCTTCCTATTATTATTACTTTTTTTTTCCCCAAGTTCCGGGTGGACAAGATATTTAATTGGGTGGTGGACCAATTAATTAACAATTGGACAGACTCAAATGTCCCAATCACACGGTGGACACCAAACAAGCCCATATGCAACCACCACAAATGTATCTGCCTGCCTATTGCCCCCCACCACAAAGATCTTGCGATTTGAGCAGCCACCAACCCTTTCGTGCACCATAAACCTCAACCTTAGCCATCCAAAATTGCCAAAAAGAACAACTTGTTTACTCTCCTCTCATTCCTCTTGCCGACATTTACGATGCCCCTTTGTGGTTTTCCTTCCCCGGGTTTAATATAAATGTAGATCCAACTTTCTATTTACTCGTAGGTTTTAGACAAACTGTAGGAGAATCAATTATTGGGGACAAGCATACCTGTAATCCTAAGTCTCTTTCGTTCAGGACGTGCACACAAAAAAATCATTTTGTTTTGAAATGGGTCAAAAGAAAAAGACAAGTGCTGAAACAAACAATCAAGAAAGAACTGTAGGGGTGACAAGATAGATGTTGCTTCCGACATGATGCATTTGAACAAAAAGTGACTGGAAAGAATGTACATATATTAAAAGGAAGTTGAAAGCTAGAAGCTTTGACGTTACTCAACAATATTGAGGGCACATTTTTACAGAGCACAAACATGGCTTGGAATTAGAAAGCCAGAGAGAGCACACACACCACCAAGAATATTGTGTCAACATGTATTTTCTGCCCTATCACAACAAACAAGGAACAATTGAATGCCTGAGGTAAAAATTACAACGACAGGTAAAAAAAGCCTATTTGAACAATAAATATGATGAAAAAAAGGAGAGAATGTGGCTGTGATGTGAGAAGGGGCTTGATGAACTTGGTGGTGATCTTCATCAGCATTTTGCCAGGTGAAGAAAGGATTTGGAGTTGGACCACCCACGAGCTGCAACATCCAGGAGAATTGACATGGCACATTGGTGCATTACTGGTTTCGATGACTAGCTCTGTCTGCTATCAGCTTATCTGCTCCCCTATGAGATCGAGACCAACGAGGAGGAAGGTCACACCTTGAAAGAGGAGGAAGTAAAAGTGTACTCCCTGAGCAGATAACAAGCTCCTCACAGACGCTGTGAGCAGGAGAAATGCCAAGGCGAGCTCCTTCCGGTATATCTTGTTTATCCTCTTGATTGGCTTCGAAGCTGCTTCTTTCTGTTCCTTTAAATGGTTCAACTCGCTGAGCTCACTCTCCGAAGCTCCTCTTGATAGCTGAGGTTGGTTGATCGGCTTCGAGTCTCTCTCGGCAGCAGCTAGCAGATCATATTCTGACGACCTACCAGCTTTCTTGGTAACAATCCACTCGTAGGAGCTACCGAGCTGGAATAGTCCTGATACCATTGCAGTGAATTTGGTAACCGACATGGTGTTCTCAAAGAGGAGGTAAGGGACAATGAAAGGGAAGGACTTTGGTGAGGGGAGAATGTTCAAGAAAGACATTGTAACTGGCACGTAACAAATGACCCACAATGGGAGCTCGGCTTCGGGGACAAACATGGTCAGAGGGAGAATTATGCAGAACAGTGTGAAGGAGTAGAAAGGAAGGATGAGTTTCCTTAGCAAGAAAAAAAGAAATATCAAGTTCACTTTCTTCCACGCCGATACCTGCATCACAAAACATTAAGAGAAGAACATTAGTAAGCAAGCAGTAAAGTAACATCGTGGAGACTTGAATCGAGCATTGGCGGTACCTTAGAGGATATGATTGCAGGAAGACATAAGCGGAAAAGTTGCATTGGTCCAGAATGCCAACGGTGTTGCTGCTTCCGATAAGCTTCGTAGGATTCAGGAACTTCACAAAGAACCTGAAAGAGTCACATGAAATTTTATCAATGCAATTCCGATAACTAGAAGAAATGCTATATACTTACAAACTTGTAGCTTTGGATAATAAGAGAATGTTCCTACCTTAACATCATTAAGGAAGATAAATTTCCAACCATTGAGATGTGCACGGACAGCTATGTCCATATCCTCGACAGTTGTCCTTTCGAGCCATCCACCAGACTCTTCAAGGGCTTTGATCCTCCAGACACCAGCAGTTCCATTGAAGCCAAAGAAATTTAAGAATGTACCATTAACTTGTTGTTCAACTTCAAAGTGAAAGCAGAGGTTGATGTTCTGAAGACGAGTCAACAAGTTCTCTTCCTTGTTCACAAAGGACCATCTTGCCTGAACCAGTCCTAACTCGGGGTTATCCTACAATGCAAGGGAAAAGACACAGGAAATGAGTCAGGCAGAAAATTCCTCAACCGAGCAAAACTGATGTGGTCGAACAAGAAAGTTATATTAACCTTGAAATGTGGTACTGTTAGTTTCAAGAAGTCAGGGTTTGGTTGGAAATCTGCATCGAAAATCGCCACAAACTCGTACTCCTTCACATAGTCACAGCTCATTGCAGACTTCAGATTTCCAGCTTTATAACCAGTTCTGAGAGATCGATGTCTATAAACTATGTTGACGCCCTTTTGACTCCACTTAGCAACCTCGGCTTTGATCAGCCATTGAATATTCTCGTCGTTGGAATCATCGAGCACTTGAATCAGTATGCTATCCTTCGGCCAATCAATTTGACATACTGCTGCTATAGACTGCTCATACACCTGCACAAGAAGCACGTGCACAACCTTGTCAAGATCCAAACTGTTGCGGAACGAACACCGTTCTTTATATATCATCATTATTCACAAAAAAAAATAATCTCCACCAATGAGATTGTATTGATGACTCCAAGATGCAAGAACTTGGACAAATACTAAAGACTGGTAGTAGATACCCATTTATATGTTCCTTTCCTTCTTCCATAGTCATATCATGCACTAGTAACTAAATTGTCTTTTGACATATCCTTGTAAATAGTACTTGGAAGTCTGAAAGGGTATCTTTTTTTCCACAACAATTATTCTATTTCTCCTAACTATCAAGCTTAATGTAACCAGCTAGTCCTAAACTCAATAAAACAGGAATACAATGATGTCACTAAAACAAATAATTAATTAAGTTCAGCAGCCTTTACCTCCATCTCATTACACATTGGGATTTGAACAAGAACCTTCGGGTAGATATAACCTGGTGCCTCAACATCCCGGGACTCGAAAGGGTCACCATTAATTCCAGGCTTTATCTTCTTCAACTTGATCCAGAAGCATCCCAAACATAGCATCAAACGATCTACGGATTGGATTAGGAATAATAAGACGCAGAATTTGGAGAGGAATTGGATAACAGGAGCAATGCAACCGGCCCGGAAGTTCAACCAACAGACGTACACCGGGTGGATCAAGCCTCGAAAATCCGAGGTCATCGGAATGTGCAAATTTGCATTCTCAAAGTAGTGCCATCCTTTGAAATAGGCAGCAACTTCAAAGGCAAGGATAGCCAAAGAAGCAACCAAAAAGAGCCTAATAACTTTAAGTACCAACTTCCCTTTACCCAATTTCTCACTAGCCACTCCAACTCCTTGCCTAAAGATCAACCTTTTCTTGATGGTTCCAAGCAGAGACCAAAAGAAGCTAGCTAGCCAAGAGAAGAAGCCAACAGCTTTATGAGCTTTAAGGAGAAGAACCCAAGTCACCTGCTTGGCATTTTTGCCTCTGCTCTTCTCCGCTGGCCTAAATGCAGCATCTGGGCAGTTGATTTCCACCACAGAGTAATTTGGATTCTCCATTTTCACAACAACTGGAGTCCCTCTACTGTCTTCCTTTCCCCACCACTCTGAAAAATCCAACTTTGGAGCCATTTTCACAGCTTAAAAGAGAAGGAAAAAAGAACCCCACCGACAAGAAAGTTGCAGACTTTAGACAAGAATTCTGGTGAACCCAGATCCTAAAACCAAGAAAAGGCAGGAACCCATCTCAGGGACCAAGTAAATTCAGCTAGATCCCTCAGAAGCAAACTTTAAGGCAACTCTCATGGTGGGGAACGACAAACAATGTGGCAAGAGGAGAAGAGAGAATTGGAAAGAAGAGGAGCGAAGTGAAGTGAAGTTGAAGCCTCTTAACAATAATCTAATGAAACAAAAGCACACTACTAGTTACTGCTAGTAGTTGGAGAATAGTGAGAGATCCAACATGGCAAGAGAAATATTGTAAGGAAAAGTATATGCAGCTGTAAGACCCTCAAGACCATGTGTAGCTGTCTAGTAATCCAAGCAAAGACCACTCTCACTGTATTGAATCCTAAAAAAAAAACTGTCTCAAGTTCCAACTAAATAAAATGTGTTATTATTGAGAATATTACCTCTTGTTAAAAATTCATTAACACATCATTACTTTAAGGTTTTGTGATACACACAAATATTATAACATGATATCAAAAAAATTAAATCTTAAAATTCTGAATAGATATGAAAATTTTAACCACCGCTAAACTTAGCTTACATAAATATTTCTCATCAGTTTTATTTGATTTAAGAATCTCCTTGGCATATTTAAATGCGCAGTACTTTGGACATTTCCTCTTTTCTTTCAACTTCTTTTCTTCTAAATAATGGAGGCATTAAACAATGGTTGTCCGACGTGGACAACATTAGCCAATGACCATTTTTTTAGTAAAGTGCTTAGGTTGAGTTGGAGAGTAAACTCTCAGGTAGAAACGAAACGAGGAGATGGTGAAATCTAGGTGACGGTTCCAGTTGTTAACCGGTTTCGTTGTGCAAAAACTGCCTCAATAATAAATATATTGAGAGAACGAAACAAGAACAATCAAGTGATTATATGATTGTTGACTTTGAATGTTCTTGATTCTATCAACAATCATTTGAAATTCATTATAGTTTAATCAAAAGATTTCAAGTTTAAAATTTTTAGAATGTAATAATTATTGAAAAAATATTATCACATGTTAAAAATATCATCTGACCCTAATTAACATTAATTGACGTAGTCTTGTATAAATACTAGATGGTTTAGACCAAGAATTAAGTGATTTTATTAGTATGTTATTAGATTATCGTGTCGATAATTGTGATTGTGGTAAATTTGTTAAAAAAATTGACAATCTCAAAGTTTGAATTATAATTCAGAAAAAAATTGTTACAATTTTTTTATATCATACTCAAAATTTTAATATATTGAGTAGGTAAATTTTTTTACTTTGTAAGCTAACACATTTTACTTATAATTTTAGGCCTGAGACACATGCCAAAATAACATTAATGGGATAAGACTTAAGTGGGTAATCTGTGTGTCGGCGGCAAAATTGTACTACTGATGTGCTTTGTGAGTTAGAAAGGGGAAAATGGTTTTATTACCCAATCCTCGAACCCCACGCTTGGTACTAGCTTCCAACTAGAACACCAATTTTTAATTTTTTTTGGTAGAAACAACAGTCATTAATCAAACCCTCTGGCCTCTTGATTATTTTATTTTTGGATGCGTCGGTTGCTGGAAAAGGGAGGGCAAGACTGGAAATAGAATATTCTTTTGTTCTTTCACACTTCAACTTCCAACTTGTCATCGGGCATTAATTAGTTTTTTTTAAGTAACCATTTTCTATATTATTGTTCGTAAAAGGGTCAGAGACAAAGTTTTGGGGTCATATGGAAAATGTCTATAAAATCCTTCCGATGATGTGAGGTGCGGTAGCTTGTAGGTTGTCAAAAATAGTAAAATGTCTTTCTAAGCAGGTTTCTTAAAAACGACTCAGAGGTTGACCTAGAATAGGGTTCGACCTCTGGGTCAACCAGTCAGACTGATTTAATTACTGGTCAAATTAATTTTTTTTTTTTTGTATTTTTTGAAACATATATTGTTATATAAATAAATAATTTATGTAATAAACTAATAATAACATAATAAATTAATAAAAATAACTATAAATATACTAATTTTTATAAAATAGACCAAATAAAATATCCATACAAATGTATAATCTCAAATCGAAGATAAAACTATTTTAAAAATAAATACTTTTCGGTCAAACTATCCACACAGATCAAATTTTCCGAACAAACTATTCGGTCCGACCAGAATTTGAGTAATTCGCAAGGTAGGTATTTTTTTTAAAAAAGAGACTGTATGGAAAATGATTCGTGGTCCGACCGATCAGACCATATTTTTTTAAACCTTGCTTCTAGATTCTACCCCAAATGTTTATATAATTAAATGCAGTTGTGCAAGTATTATTCTCGAATATCATAATATCAAATTTAAATGGTTATGTCACTCTTATAAATAATTTAAAATTTAGATCTAAATATGTGGCTGCGTTTAAATTAACTTAGTGTATCATATTATTCCCAAATTTAATTAAGTATTAAGTAATTTAGTTTTATATTTGGATGACAGAATTTTAAAATTGGCAAATTGTTAATTATGGTTAATTTTTACAACTGGACTACAAACGTTTTCAATAATTCAATATATCTTTGTTAATATCTTTTGTTATTTTCCTGTATGTTATTTTGAAAAGAAGAATATGCTTTTAGTACACAGCGGACAATTAGAGTTAAGACCAAAAGTTTTGGACAACAGATGAAGCAAGGCCGTCTTCTGGAACGACATGACTAACACCATAATCCCCGTTGTCAATTGATCACTTGCTGTTCATGGGCAAGCCAGGGTTTTTGATCACTTTTCCTCTCTTTTTTACCAAGCTTACCGTTTATTATATGCAAACATTTATAATTCTTTTGAAACTGCGAATTTAATTTAGTATACATAATTGAGAAATTGTAGTGGTGAACCTCATCAAAATCATGGGTTAAAATTCGTTAAGATAAAAACCATACAAGAATATCCGCGATGATATTGGATAGTTACGGTTCTAATCTCAACATCCGGATACGATTAGTTACATATCAACCACATTACCTTTTGATTTTTTGACCACAAAGAGCAACTGCATATAAATCGCTAAAACGTTGTTATTTATAAGTGATGAGCTATGGAATACGAGATGTGCAAATTTTGAGTGACGAGGTTCGAGTAAAGAATCGTGACAGTTGATCGAGAGTTTGATTAGATTGATTTTTGAACTCGAGAGTGTTTGGGAGACCCATCATATTATGAGTAACGAAGAATGGGTCAAGTGAAGAGGTCAAAGGCAAACAAATGGTCCAACAAGTTAAGGGATGAAGTCGTCAAGTGAAGATGAAGAGAGAAAAAGTCGGATAGTAGGGGCTAGCGATCGTTGTCCCCTAGCGATCGCTGGATCCATGTTATAGGGGTTTTGTTTTTGAGATCCTAGCTACTGCTATAGCCTTAGCGGGCGTTAGGATTACCTGAGAAAAGCTTTTTTTATGGACAAGTTTGTTCTTCCTGAGCCAAAAACCCTAGAATAGAGGGTGCCACTATAAGTGCTCATTATAAACCTTATTTAGAAGTATTTTCACATTTAGACTAGGAGCAAGTAAAACTCCGAAGGTTGGCATTTAGTTCTTAGGCCAAGAGAGAAGAAGCCAAGTTCCAAATACTATGTCTTTCTCCCTTGGACAAGAGAGAAGTGAGTGAAGATATAAAGGATGGGTATGTCTTACTCTTTATACAAGAGAATAGTGAGTGGAACTCTAAAAGGTGGGTATGATCTTTAGCCCTCACATAAGATACGAATGAATGAAACTTCAAATGATGTATTTTTTGTTTAAGTGAAGAGTAGAAAGACAAAATAGAGTGACTAGAGTAAAAGAGTTCTTCAAGTGGGTGTGAGATGCTTTGTATGCGACATCATTATAATAGAGTGAGTAAAACTCGTGGATATAATGAATCTTTCTTGTCTTGGATGCTCCCAGACATACAATCGTTGTGCGATCAAATTGGGTGACCAAAATTTTGTCCTTCCTTTGCTCTTTTTCGTTATTTGTTTCGTGTTTTGTGTTTGTGCTTGTTATTTCTGTAGTTGTGAGTACTATATTATTTCAATTTGTTCATTAGTGTACGCTCGTAACAAAAGAATTGACAGAGTACTTGAGTTCCCAGGAAGTGGATTGAGTCCTGCACATTCAATTTATACAGGTTTATGCTAGAGTCAATTTCAGCCATTAAATAATCCTCTCCCATTTTCACGCCACTGTTCTTCTCCTTTTTTTTTTTCTTTTCTTCTTTTTCTCTCATCTCTTTACAAAATCATCCTGTAAAAAGTGTTACACGACCCAATCTTATCCCAAGTTCCCAATCAACAATAACTCTATGCGACGTTGTGGACATTTCCCCATATGGTATACTGCAACATAGTTACATTTTTATTTGACTAGCTAGTGGAGTTTAATCTACAAAATCTCCTGGTT
>SOPF01031735.1:0-39528 GCA_012979155.1 Hypericum perforatum
ACAAAGCGGGTTCATCTTGTGATCCACAACTTTGAGATTTTACGACAATCAAAACATTTTTCGTAATTGAACGTTTTGAACAAATTATGGTGATGAAAACTAATTGATTTATATGTGTATATACACAAAGACAAACAGCAGGAACAATGGAAGTAATACAGTTGTAGAGTAGTACATGAGCCAATCCCCTTCAAAACGGAGAACAAAAACGAGGAAACATGATACAGACAATTCGAAGCAGGGAGGCAAAAAGAGGCACCAAAACGAACCTCCGTTGGTAAAATTAAAAAAAAAAACCGAAATTAGCAAAGTAACTAGATGCACCCTTTTTTTTAGTTCTTCGGGATTAAGCCTTAAGGATAGTTAAACTAGAACTGAAGAGAGACCGTCGATCAATAGGAAGGCACAATGCCGAAGCCGAATAGCGAGGAGTGGTGGTCGACCAGGTGGTCGTGTTCGTGGTCGAGGTCCGTGCGCTTGGCGAACCGGCCCTTGATCCTGGGGCGAGTCTCGGCGTATGCCTTCCTGGAGGCGTAGCGGATGGTCTTCTCGAACTTCCTGTTCTTCCTCTTCTCCCTATACCGGAGCACCCTCGCTTCCCTGTCCACTCCTGATAGAACCACAGCGTCCTTCGCCTGATCCATCCCGACCGGCTGCCCGCCGCTGCTGTATATGTCCCCCTCTGGCACCACCCCTACCTCCATCGACGAAGACGAGACCTGTGAAATAACAAATTAAGATCGATTCGAATAAAGATCTCGAGTTTAAATCATCTGAAATAACGATTAAGCGTACGCTGTATCGTCAACGAGCGAACATTTAGTCTAAGGACACAAGTCGTGTACAAATTCAAACTGTCATGTATAATGGTAGTGTAAAAATTTTATCATTAAAAGAAAACTTACGCTGTGGCTGAGGCACGGGGTGGAAGAGTGGAAGTGGTACGGAGGAAACGGAGCCGGCTTGGGAGCGCCGAGTGGGGAGGAGAAGTCGAGCTCGAAGCACGAGCCATGGATCAGCTGGCTCTGGACCGGAACGACGCCGTCGGTCGTCCCGGAGCTGTTATTATCCCCGGCGACGTCCTCCTCCTCCTCTTGCTTGGCGTCCACGTAATCCATCTCCAGGAACGGGTCCACCATCTCCGGAAAGGAGCACGCGTAGGGGTCGGGCTTGGCGGCTGCAGGGAGAAGCCACGACGCGGCCTCGGCCACGTCACCCTCTTCTTCGTCCTCGAAGGTGCAGGAACCGGGTCCGGAGGCGCGGGGGACGGATTCGTAGAATGGCGCGATGGGGACGCGCTCGTGGCGGCTTGCGAGGGGGTTGGCGGAGTGGATGTCGCGGTCGCAGGAGACGCAGAGCGCGGCGGCGTCCGCCTTGCAGGTCACGTGCGCGGGGGCTTGCTCGCAGACCTCGCACATCCAGACGCGCGCGTGGCGGGACGCGAGCTTGTTGGCCGCGTGGATCCTGGCGTCGCAGTTGACGCACAGGAACGCCGAGTCCGCCCTGCAGAACACGCTCGGCGCCGACGACTTGCACGAGTCGCAGAGCTTCGACGCCATCACTAAAAGTAATCCAACCAACTCAGCTCAGCTCGGCTCGGCTCGGCTCCTTCTCTCTTCGATCGCTTCCTTTTTTTTCTTCTTAGTTATCTCAAAGTGGCGAGGGGGAGAGTGAGCGAGTGGGTTTTTAGTTCACGCGCAGCGGAGGGGTTCTGTAATGGATGGAGAGGGAGAGACGGGCGCGGTTTGAGTTGCTCGCGCTTGGATTTTCTGTGATTTTGTGGGAGCTTTTCTATCTTGTGGGGCCGAGGAGATCCGATGTCAGCCAATGAGAGGAGGACACGTGGATCAAGCTTAGCCAAATAATAGTGCTGGTCTTGTTTCTATTCCCCTGGTCTGGATTGATAATTCAATTATTAGAAAAATACAAATAGGTCACTCTATTTCAAGAAATCTCGTGGTCAATCAATCCTAAACTGTCTATTGCATGGTCTTATCAGTTAAGTTGTTCTTTCTTTTTCGAAAATTAATGAATGGTAGAATAAATCGGGTTCAATTCAGGAGAGAACTCACATGTTTTCCTGTTGAACACTATTAATTGTTCAAAATAATTTCTTTTTTTTAATTACATCAACCTTAGATATCAATCTATCTATTTAGTTGAGTGAGCAGGTTAGATGAAAATACAATCTACCACAATTTTTTCACTGTGACAAACTTTTGGATCATTTTCCTCTTAATAGTATGTGCATGCTAATGAATTTTTAAGTAAGTTTAATATACTAATTTGAGTATACGACCTAAAGTTACCTAATTAATCTAACCAAACAAAGTTTCCAATTAGCATCTATTTGCATTATCTACGATTTGGTAAACATTGTTATACCAAATAGACCCCCTATCGAATTATGCAAATTAAAAAGGATCTATGGAATGTGAGGGCCGACATGGGGGAGGAGGGTAAGACTTGTGACTCAACAAGGAGGAGAGAGAATACTGAATAGTGAGCTGTTGGCGGTGGCGGGGTCGGCGGGACCCACGTGATAAAGGTCTCGGTTGGGTTTGGGGTACCGGGGACCACCGGTCTTAAATGGCGGGTGGTGGAGGACAGAGCCATGAGAGCGAGATATGCTGTTACGTAGTTTTCTTATTCCCACGGACAGGTGCGTGCATTATACCATCCGCATTGGTGCCTGTGCTATAGTGTACGCCCTGGGCACCATGTCAGTTGCGTCCTGGGTGTCAGCTGCGCCCCTGCTCTCAATTTTCATTTCACGGTGGTGTCCTCGTTATAGTGTCACGCCCTAGGCGCCACGTCAACTTTTTTCTCACCTCTGCTTTTTTAAAATTCAGCTAACTGTATCAGACTCGATATTTTTTCGCGTAACTTCGAACATGCTTAAAAAAAAATTATAACACTAAATTCAATAAATGGAAATTTCATTAAAAATTACAAATTACAAAAGAAACTACGAAATTGAAGAAATAACTTAGATTTGCAAATTACATAACTAAATACCGCCATCAAATTTAGTCCAAACGTGCTCAATTAAGTCTTTATGGAGAGCATATGGGCTTCTCTATTCCGAGTTTGAGAATCAGCGGCCATAAAGCTTGATAGAGATCCAATACGTTGAGTAAAGTATTCATAGTTTATGGATGTGCTGCTGCCTGGTCTGTCGTTGATAAATTCTTCTAGACTATAAAGTCCATATCCATCACGTTCATCCTCCACTATCATATCATGCATTATGATACAAGCTATCATAACTTTGCCAATGAATTCATGATCCCAAAGAAGACATGGAGATTTTATGAAAGCAAAGCGAGCTTGTAGAACTCTAAATGCCCTCTCCACATCTTTTCTGTAACTCTCCTGACGTTCAGCAAACATCTTCATTTTTTGGGTGCTCGGAGATGATATTGACTTCACAAAGGTAGCCCATTGTGGATATGTCCCATCAGTGAGATAATATGGTAACTCTCTATGGATGCCATTGACCATATAACTCACTTTAGGTACACGACCTTCTAAAACATCAGTAAAAATAGGAGACCGTTGTAACACATTAATATCATTACATGTACCTGGTGTTCCAAAGAAGGCGTACCATATCCATAGGTCATATGAGGCAACCGCTTCCAATATGATTGTTGGTTTGCCACTTCTACCAGCATATTGTCCAACCCAGGCGGTAGGACAATTCTTCCATTTTCAGTGCATGCAATCGATACTGCCTATCATGCCTGGGAAACCACGTTGCTCCTCCACACGGAGCAGACGAGCGAGATCTTGTTCATTGAGCTTCTTAAGATACTCTGCCCCAAAACAAGCCATGACACCGTCTACGAATTTCACCAAAGCTTGCCTCGTTGTAGATTCGGCTATCCTTAGGTACTCGTCAACGACATCAGCTGCCGAACCGTACGCGATAACTCTCATCGTTGTAGTACATTTTTGCAAAGTTGATAACCCAACTCTCCCTGCAGCATCGGCATTATGTTGAAAGTACGGATCATGGGCAGTCACCGCTTCTACTATTCTCAAGAACAAAGGTCTTTTCATACGAAATTGACGGCAAAACATATCAGGTCCATATGTTGGTGTTTCAGCGAAATAATTCTGCACCAAGCGCTCATGACCAACTTCACGACCCCGGTTGATATAGCATCTTTTTGCACGAGGCTGTGACGCAGCTTGCCGTCTTCGAGCAATGGCCTCTGCAGCCCAAATGTTGGCTTCCATTTTAGCTTGATATTTCTGCAAATAATTTAGAACTAACCTATTTTCTTCCTCTCCTGAACTACATTAGAAATCCAAACTACAATTAGAACTATCGGAACTCGATGATATCGGATCCATACCTATATTTTTTTCCTAAAAAGAGGAGAGGAGGATATGTTTAGGTGTGAAAAATTATGAAGAAGGTTGTATTAATTTATACAATTTTCAAATAAATTTAGACCACAAATTTTTTACATCAAATTTGGACCACACACTTTTTTTTTCATCTGAAAAGTCTCGTTATCTGGATTCATA
Source organism: Hypericum perforatum (assembly GCA_012979155.1). Classification (NCBI taxonomy): domain Eukaryota; kingdom Viridiplantae; phylum Streptophyta; class Magnoliopsida; order Malpighiales; family Hypericaceae; genus Hypericum; species Hypericum perforatum. The sequence goes on from SOPF01031735.1 coordinate 4,540, forward strand.
AATTTGTATAAAATTAACAAAAAATTATAAAAAAAATTTAGTTGGACAAAAAAGGTCAAAAAAGGAAAAATTATTTTTTAGAATTTTTTTCCAAATTTTTTCGAATTTCTTCATTTTTTTTCAATTTTTTTAAAAAATAAAATAAATAAAATAACGCCCTGGGCGACGTTGCCCAATCAGAGGAGGCCGCGTCGCCCGGGATGAGACGCCCCTATCGGGGCAAGGCGCGCCTCGCTGACACGCGAGGACGCCGCGCGTGTCAGCGCCCCTCCAATCCGGGGCTGACGCATGGCACGTCCGAGGCGCGCAGATTGACCGCTGCGGGTGGTATTAGAAAATAACATCCGCATTCGTGATTTGTGTTCTGTGAGCGATCTCCTTTCTGTAATATTTTTATCGCTCATCTGAGCTTCCTTTTGGTGCCATGTTATTATTAGTTCTAGTATTCACGCCACTTCTACTTATTTATATATATATATATATATTTGTATTAAATTTGAATATGATTACGAATGAATTTAGAAATATTAAAATTAATATCATAACAACAAAAATAATGATTTTACAAAATAAATAACTTATATTAAGTTAATAACATATCACATATTAAATTTAAAAAATAAAAAATGTGCATCAAATAAAAAAAAGCATTAACGTGGTAGATACAATTGCGACATTAACTTGCACTTAATTTGTCTTCTTTAAGAACCAATAATTTCAACATCGATATATTTTTCTGATATTTTTCGGATTCTGTGCTTAAATGTTGGCTTCAACCTTTTTTTGCTTTCCCATACTTTTTACAATCTTCAAAAATATTTTTACTAAGTTGCATCGCAGTCTTGTTTATGATAGCCAACATTTGTTTCACTGTTTACCATTTAGGTCTTTAGCTCTCGTAATTTTTTGACCGATCTTCGCTCTCATTTCTATTACATGTATTTGTTGTGAGTCTTATGGACTCCGCGTACCAACGTGATTGAATCTCAATAATACTTGTTACAGACGAGCTCACTGGACTTCGCGCACTAACGTTATTCAAATGATCTAAGCAACGACGTAGGATTTATGCACATTGCCCTCTGTAATCCACGCACTCCATATAAATGCACCTAAATCGGACTGTTTGTGCATCCCCGTTCGAAATCCAAGCAACGAATGGTTCTTTTTATTTATGTATTTTCTTCTATTGTATTATAACTCGTTTAATTAATGTTATGTACCATCCTTATAAAAAAAATTATTGAGATACTAGAGAATCATCTAATATAGATTCGAACTAACAAGATAAATATCAAATCGATGAATAATGTAAATAAAATTAAAGTTGACGCCTACTAGAAGGAACTAGGGGCCAATAATGACTTAGTGGGCCAAGTTGAGATTGGTGGGAGTTTGTGGCTGACTTGGCTTTTGGGTTTTAGGAGGAGGGGCCTCCCAACACGTCTATCCTGCTCTCTTTGGATATGGGTACAACGGGACGAATTCATTCCCATGTGATTCTCCCCTGTCGTGTCTCCTGCTTCTCGCATCTATCAGACACGCCACGCTGCATCCCTTTGATGGCGACCTACGACACCGTACATCTTAGTTAAATCGGCAACAAAAAATTGTATATATTAAAAATGTTGCTCGGCTCAAATCCGTTCGTGAAAAAATGCGACAAAACTACTCGTACGCCGCTAACTTGATCCCAGTCTAAGTGTCTCAAACCAAAGCTTGCGAAAGTTTTGGGACAAGTTGGGAAGCAAACCAAATCATACGCACAGACCGGAAGTTTGGTGTCCCGATTTTTTTGGTGGAAACAAACAACTCGAGAACACTTGTTCGTTTATCCACAAGGACCCTTATCCACAACATTTCTTCTGAACTATAGATTCCACGCATGGCATCATCATCAAACGGAATCCGGTCAAGGAATAGTTACGTTATCCGTTGTACACTAATTCGCCACTCAGTGACGATGAGATTATAGAAATGTGAATTCTAGACCGGCATGTGGCTCCAGCCAGCTTCTCCTTTCAAAAATATGGGCCAAATCACCGTTGACAGTAGGTAGCACTTCGGAACCTGCAAAGTTCTTTCATCCTAGTTGGAATTAAAAGCATGGGTGTTATCGTAATTGTATGGCTGAAAGTGCATTAACAGAGAGAGCGCGATGCCTAAACTGGCTATTGCTGACGATAAGTTAAAGAAATGCAGCCCGAAAACAAGGGAAACCATCCAATACCAATTCTCAGAAGGCAAGATCTTCACAGCACTATATTTAGGGGTGTAATCGGGGTGGTTTGGTGGTGTCGGGGGTGGTTTTTCACACCGAAACCAACATTTTAACATGTCAATTTTTAAATCATCGGTTATATGGTTTTCCAAGAAACTATGGTTTGGCGGTTTCGTGGTTTTGTGTCATTTTGAAACCGTTTATTAATTTTTGAAATGATATGAGCCAATTAGAAGCCCACTTCCGTAAGTCCAACATTAAAACAGGGGGTATTAGTGTATTTTCACAAAATATTAGTGTATTGTCACAAAAAAAACTCGGTTTCGTGGTTTCGTGCTCTCCCCGAACCACACCGCCGGGGTAATCGGGGCGGTTTCAAACCGCACCATTTAGCCATTAGAGAATGTGGTTTGGGAAAATATCGGTTTGATGGTTTCGGTGTGGGTCGGTTTGATGGTTTCGGTCGGTTTCTGCTTTCCCCTATAAAAGGGGGAGGGCGTAAATCACGCTGTTGGGCGGATACCATTGAGGTCTTCCCCATTTAGTCAATGTTGCACTTTTCTTGTGTCCCTAGCTTTTAAGGTGTTACACAACCTGCAAAAGATTATTTCTTCGGTGAGTCCTTTGATTAACAACATGAAAACAATCAAAGTACCTGCCCTGAAAAGAGGAGAACTCCCTGTAACTATAAAGGCTGACATCTAACTGCGGGAAAGTTTGCTTCAGACAAATTTAGAACATTCATGCACCTAGAAATATTCATCCCCTATCTCGATGCAGGAAAGGAAAATTCTGCTCCATCCAAGAATAGTTTGATGAATCAATTTTAAGAATAACTCATACCAACAGAATTGAAAAAGAAGAGGAGACCGCCAACAGATCGAAAAGCAAAAGACCACTTGAACAGAGGTATCCATTGATCAGAGCAGTATATTACCAGTCAAAGCCCTCAAAAAGGCCTTCCCCCTTAACAGCGCAGGATTTAAAGATGGCCCACTGGCGGCTTTTAAACTTGTGCAATTCCAAGGCCTCAGTTACTGCAGCATCGTCTAGTGCTCCGGGCAGATCCTGTTCAAAAAACTGTAAGCGATTCGAGATCTCATAGGATCTCCCACGTACTTTTGTTTTTACCAATAATGTCCGACATCAAATTTCCTTTTCAGAAATTTATGGTATGACCATCTTTACCTGCTTATTTGCAAAAATAAGGACAATGGCTTCTTTCAATTCGTCCTCCTGAACCAAAAAATACGAAGAATTGCATGAGTAAAAAAGGATGACAGCTCTCTCAAGTTCCCATCCACCATTGGTGCACGCAAAATCTAAGTAGAGATTACAACTAATCATGAATATTGGCAAGGCTTAATATAGCAGGCAGTGATGGGCTAATATTTGCTCAACTTCTCTGGTTATAAATAGACATGATGAAATCAAATGCTAACCTAATTGTTAGACATCAGAATCAAGGTTTTTCGGTTTGCCTTTTAAATAGAAAGCGGACACTAACTGGGCCCTGGGGAATAGACAGAAAACTGTGAGCGTGCTCTCCATCCTGTAAATACCGAAGGCAAAACAACCAATAGAAAGAAAAGGAAACTACAAGTTCCGCTTAGCCCAACTACATGAATACATGTCTCATCTTCAGAAATAAATGGTCACAGAAAGATATCAATCATATTTAAAGAACCAATGGACTGTTTCCTGAATCGACCTTTTTCTTGTTTGAGCCAATTGTTAACACTATTGTAATTTTTTTCTTCCACATGCAACTGGAGAACATTACCCAGACCAAGAACAACATACAGGATGATCTGAGGAGACATATTAACTCTAAAAGACTGACTCGTGTTTATTATGAAAAGAAGAACGAAAGTTTCATAAGCAGGCAATAAATGTACCAGCATGATAGCAAGTATAAAAAATGTGGTTCCGCCAAGAAAATACCTCTAGAATAAAATGAAATTCTTCTTTGGCTGATGTCAACCTATTCGTGTCGCTTGAATCAACCACAAATACTACAGCCTGGGTGTTTGGAAATAGATGCGTCCAATGTGGCCTGAAATAGAAAGACAGATTGGTCCAGAAAAGATGGATGCAGTATAAGTGTTGCTTGTCAACAGACGCACTCGAGAATAAGTTAACTAGGGGGAAGGTTCTTCAATCTCAATTTTAGTATGACATTCAACTATATAAGTATCCTCAACTCGTAGAAAATTTATAAAGAAAAGATACCCCACGTATCAAAGGGTAACGCAAACGATGTGCTCGACGAAGATCGTAAATGATGCAATATATAGACAGGCCTTGTACTCCCACCCATACAATACTTCTGAACACATTGTGTCATGCATATGCTTCAACTTGGCGTGTAAAAAGACTCCCAAGAGATTCTTTACAATCCGAACGCAATTCCTATAATATTTTCATATCAGATAGAAGCAGATGCAGGGAGTGACAGGATTACTTGATACATGTGGCTCCACCTGTTCAAACAAAACCACAAGTTCGTTAAACCCAGGACATGCATAAACCCCTAGTTCACTCACTAACTCTATCAATCGTTCATCATGCCTCGAAGACTACAAACACTAGATCACGCTTAAACAAGTGAACAGGCAGATTCTCTCAACCGTAGTCCTCATCACTAATCCGCTTAAAATCTATAAGATAAGAACAATTAAATAAATCAAGAGAGTGAACTCACTCACCCAGATCCCACGCCTTGAAGTTGATGTTGTTGTACTGTAGAGTCTCCACATTGAACATAACCGCTGAGCAAACAGAATATCCAAAATCAAAATTCCACACCACCTAAAAATAAACCAAAAAAGAAAAAAAACTAACAAGCACTTCAATCAACCGACTAGTGACTTGTTCTAAGCTTAAACAAGTTTCGAGTTCGAGTCTTTGAGAACACAACAGTATTAACCGAAACAACGGGAGCAAAACAGAGTAACCTACTGGGGACAGTGTAGATAACCTCCCCCGTCTGAAGCCAATCTGTAACAACAAGTCAAACGAATCCACACATTAAATACCAAAAAAGCGGTTGCATTAGGAATCTCGAACATAGAACAACGCGGGAAAGGAGGAGGGAGGTTACAGAGGATGGTGGTTTTCCCGGTATTGTCGAGGCCGAGCACGAGGATCTGAGCTTCCATGTTCCAGAAGAGAGAAGAGAACATCCGAGTAAAGAAGTTCCCCATCTCCTTTTTCAAATTCTCTTCTCCCCGCTATAATTTTCTTCAATTTCTCACCTGTCTCGCGATATTTTCCCTCCGCTTCTCCTCTTCGCTAGAAATCAATCGCTCAGTGGTCACCGTGACTTGTCTTCTAAGTCAACTCCTTGATTCCGTTTCCACTGAATAAGGACTTGCGGTTTAACGAGGTCCACGAAAGCCGTACGACCTGTCATCTGCTGCCCAGTTCGTGTTGGGTTTGTATTTGGGCCATTCTATTCCTCAGGCCCACAGTGTACCCGGTACCAATCTTTGAGAATTTTTCTTATTTGTAAGTAGAATAGTAGCATAATCACTGTACAATTCAGACAATGGCATTATAGAAATGCAATTCTGGGTACCGTTCAATATTTTCAAACTTGGCCAACACTAACAATATATCTTACTTAGTATTCCGAGGGTCAGTGAATCAATTTACATCATTTGCAAAATTAGAAAACTTTTATCTGGAATAACAAATACAAAATCATTCAAACCCATAAAATTTAAGTCAACCAATCTAAATATAAATTCACAAAAAATATTTACAAACTTGCAGTGAAATTAGTAGTCCAACCATTTCGATCATCATCCGAATTTTAATATATTTATTATACATAAATTCGAAGAGCAATCAAACCAATTTGGTCAAAATTGACAGTTCGACATTTTGACTAACCCGAATAGAACGAAGTCAACTTAAAAATGAAAAACAGGGATCAGCCAGCCAAGCCAGAAGGGCATAAAAAGGACCGAAACGGCAAAACAAGGACCAGAAAGGCAAAATCCAGAAACAAATCCATCAATTCCACCAAATTCTTCCAAAATTAGGAATCAAGTAGCCCAAATCGAAGAAACCCATCATTAGCCCTACCAATGTGAGCTTTGGAATCGTAGATGACATGTGGAGGGAATACCAAGAATATTCCAATCAGTTTCTCTTCTCAAAATATGGCCCAAACCACCCTTTGACAGCAGGTACTACTTTGAAACCTGCAAGTTATTTCATCAATAATGGAACCAGACGAGTAGACGGGCAAATTGTAGATGATAAGTTAAAAGAATCGTAACCCGAAAACAATGGTAAACCATAAATTATATTTGGATCCAAATAATACATGTTGCGGAAACTCAATGGGTTGAATATTCTCCACTGGATAAAGAAGACGACATAAATTTAGTGCAACAAGAGAAGGGAGAGGAGTAAATCACACTAATGGCTGATACCACTGAGATCTTTCTCATCAGGTCAATGTTGTGATTTTCTTGAGTAAATTAGCCAGCTCCAGCCTTTAAGGTCTTACTCAACCTGCAATTGATTACTTCTATAGTGAGTCCTTCGATTAACAACACGAATAGTATGATGTATCGATTTGATTACAATTTCGTACAACGTAATCTGCAAAAGTTTTTCATTGCTTGATTATCATGCTTATCCTTTTAAGAACCCATCATCTCATGGAAAATAAGGGAATGCCAATAGATGAAAAAGCAAAAGACCACTTGAACATAGGTATCCATTGATAAGAGCAACATGGTTACCAGTCAAAGCCCTCAAAGAGGCCTTCCCCCTTAACAGCGCAGGTTTTAAAGATCGCCCACTGGCGGTTTTTAATCTTGTGCAATTCCAGGGCCTCCGTTACTGCAGCATTGTCCAGTGCTCCGGGCAGATCCTGTTCGAAAAACTTTTAAGTGATTCAAGATATCATGTGATCTCTCATGTACTCTTTCTTTTACCGATAATGTCCAATACCAAATTTCCTTTTTAGAAATTTATGGTATGGCCTTCTTTACCTGCTTATTTGCAAAAATAAGGACAATGGCTCCTTTCAATTCATCCACCTGAAAAAAGAGATATCAGGAATTACACGAGTCTAAAGGACTACAGCACACTCAAGTTTCGCATCCAGCACTGGAGTGCAAGCAAAATCCAAGTGCGGATTAAAACTAATCATGCGTATCAGCGAGGATCAATGTAGCAGGCAGCTGGATGAGCTGATGGCCCAGGATTTGATTGAGTTCTCTGGTTGTTAAATAGACATTATGAAATCAAGTGCTGGCTTAAATGTTAGACATCAGAATCAAGGTTTTTTGGTTTGTTTTCTAAATAATAAGCGGACCGTAACTGAGGAATAAATAGAAAACTGCAAACATGTTCTCCATCCTGTAAATGCTGAAGGCAAAACAACCAAGAGAGAGAAAAGGAACGTACCCGTTCTGTTTTCCTCAACTACATGCATACATGTCTTTCTTTGGGAATAAATGATGACAGAAACATAACAAAATTGTATCCAAAGAACCAATGTACTGTTTCTTGAATCGACCTTATTTTTGTCTGAGCCAATGTGTTTTTTTTTAGCCTTTTTTTTTCTTCCTCAAGCAACTGAAGAACATTCATTGGTTGTTAAAAAAGCCAGACCAAGAAATGTATACCAAATTACCTCTCGAGAGACTAACTCTAAAGATCGACTTAAGTAAAAAAAAAGTACTAGAATGAAATAGCAAGTATAGAGTTTCAGCCAAGAAGATACCTCTAAAATAGCATGAAAGTCTTCCTTGGCTGTCGTCAATCTATCCGTGTCGCTTGTATCAACCACAAATACTACAGCTTGGGTGCCTGGGGACATAACCCTCCAATAAGACCTGAAACAGAAAGCCCGGAAACAATGAACGCAGTACTGATATTCAACTACACAAGTATCCTCCACTCCTATGAAATGTATAAAGAGAAGATACCCCGCTTATCAAAGGGTAACGCGAACAATGTGCTCCACGGAGAGATCGTTAACGATGCAATACACAGCCAAGTCATGTAGTCACAAACACAACTTCTAATCACATTGTGCCATGCATCTGTCTCAACTTGGCGTGTCAAAGACTCCCAAGAGATTCTTTATGATCCCAACTCAGTTCCTATAATATTTTCATAGCAAATAGAGGGAGATGCAGGCAGTGACGGAATTACTTGTTACTTTGTTGCCCACCTGTTCAAACAAAACCACAAGTTTGTTAGAACCCGGGGATGCATAAACCCCCAGCTCATACACTGGCACTAACAACCATTCATCGTGCCTAGAAGACTATAAACCCCATAACTCACAGGAAACAGCCACATGATAACTCTTAGCCTGATCAGGAAGACGCTCACCACCGTAGTTCCCGATCACTAAGATACGAGACATCAACGAATTGAATAAATCAAGGGAGTGAACTCACCCAGCTCCCACGCCTGGAACTTTAGGTTGCTGTACTGTACAGTCTGAAAATTGAACCCAATCGCTGAACCAACAAAAATTACCAAAAATCAAATTACCACATCACAAAAGATAGAAGAGAAAAATCACCGAAAACAAAGGGGAACAAAGCAGAGGAACCTACTCGGGTTCGTCGAGACTACCTCCCCAGTCTGAAGCCAATCTGGAACAACAAATCAAACGGATCCACAGCATAAATCTTATTCAGAAACAACTGCTACATTGAGAATTGTTAGAATCTCCATATCCTGGTCGGTGGATTTTCAAGACTTAAAAACAAGCCTAGTGCGAGTGGGATTGCACGGGCTTTGACTTCACGAACGTGCGAGAAATGAAGCTCGTGTGAGTACAATAATGAGCACGGGTTCAATCGCTCTTATACCATGTTATAATCTTCATATTCCCAACAGGAATAGACTTAAGACGATAGGTTACTTGTACATAATTTCATCCCACCCGCACCAACCTATTTGGAATTCCCAACAGGAATAGAACAGAGCACCTCAAATAAGGAAGGAAAAAAAAAACGGAAGGAGGAGAGAGGTTACGGAGGATGGTTGTTTTCCCGGCATTGCCGAGGCCAAGTACGGCGATGCGAACTTCCATGTTCCAGAAGATAGAAGAGAACATCCGAGTAAATGAATTCCCCATCTCCTCTTCAATTTCTCGCCTCTCTCTCGATATTTTCCCTCCGCTACGCCTCTTCTCCTGAGATCGATTGCTCAGAGGCCGGTGATCTCTCCGCAGCTCATATCTTCCGACGCTTGACTTTTCTCCCAAGTAAAGTCAACTCTTTGTTTTCGTTCCCGCCGAATAAAGAATTGCGGTTTAAAGAGGTCCCCGAAACACATACGACCGGTCATTTGCTCCCCGGTTCGTGGCCCGAAGCATAGTGTGGGTTTGCATTTGGGCCATTTTATCCATCAGGCATACGGTATTGAAAGCTCTAGTGAATTTTATTTATAATTTTTTTGAGAAGCATTTTTAATTATAATTAGATCGTCTTACTTTTCACCGCATTAGAAGTCAGAATTTATTTGGGATATAACTTATTAATTGTTAATTTACAAATTAAAATTTTACATTGTGTACATTGAACTTTGCGACTTGAGGGACTCCACATCGGAAAGGAGAGATCGGAGGTCGTTGACGGCAAGGATGAAATCCTAATAGTGAGCCTTGCGGACCTCCTCGATCTCGGACTCCTTGGAGCGGGAGAAGTAGCGGAGGTTTTGGAGGAGCACCTCCAGTTTCACGGTGGCGAACTTGGAAGCGGGTGAGGGGTATTTCCGGAATTCTATCAAGTCCAGACTGGTGAATTTCACCAAACGCTGAGGTCTCTTACTTCCAAATTTCACCAGACGCTCAACATCAAAATTATAGATCTAGGTCTTACAGATCCTCTCGTTTTGGAATCGCTCGATTCGGAGTACGTATGCGAAAGTTATGATTTTTCTACCGAAAGTCGACGAACTAAGCCTATCAATCCTAATACCAACCGAAATCACATGAAACTCAAAAACGCAAGGCTCAAATAACAAAACTCACAACACAAAAGTCGTAGACGAATGTGTTGCGAACCTACCCGACTTGAAATCATCCAAATCGGAGTTCACACGAAAAAGTTACACTTATTTGGGACTAAAATGTAAAAAAATGGGATGAAAAAGTAATTTTCCATAGGTTCGGGACGAATTTAGGTTCGGAGGACTAAAAGTGATACTCCGAAGCTAACGTAAGGACTTTTTTAGTCGTTTTTAAAATACATGATCATATGTTAAAAAATCGCGAAACCATAAGACTTATTTTGTATTTTCCTTAGTAAGTATTCTGCAAGTAACAAATTAATTGTCTATTAATATAAGAGCTTTTATGAAAATTGAAACTGGTATGACGGTCCTTTACTCTTTGGCTTTCGTACAAAAGCTATAATGGAAAAGCATCCAACAGAAAATCAGCAGCATTACCTTTGTTATAAATAAAATAATACAAACGGGGGATGATTAAACATTTAAGAAAGAAAGTGCGATCTCGCGTCGCCGCGCAAACTTGATTTTTATCTGACCATCGATTTCATTATGGTCAGTGGCGATTCGACTTTTAAACATGTTGGCCGCTCAGCTGAGTGCGGACATTTTATTTATATCCAAAATAGTGACATCGATTGAGTTCGAGTCTTATGTTGTGGAAAATTAGTTGTTATCTTTGTGGGTTTTAGAAAAAATTTAGTTGTAATTCTGGTAGATTTTTTAGGATAATTTGGTTATGATCTTGTGATCTTGGTAGATTTCAGTAAAAAATCCTTAATCATTTTTAAAAATTAAGAAAAAACAAAAAAAAATACAGGGACGGGACACACGGACACCAGCGTGGCACAATAATATAGAACACTATACTAACACCGTAACACGCAAGAAATGTTGAACCTGCGACCCTTGATTGGGCAACGTGGGGGGAGAGGGCGTGAGTGTGGAACGTCCAAACTAGATTCATTTATTTAAAACGGATGCCCTAATACTCCACTCCATTTTTCATAAAATAATAGAAAATGGAGAAGCATCGGAGAGATGTCTTTTGTTGCGAATACGTAAAACATGATAATGATAATAATCTAAGTTAATAAAATAAAATAAATAATATATTATCTAAAATAATAAAAAGTTCTGATTTCGAGTAGGATTTAGTATAAAACTGTGATAATCTTTTTGTCGTAAAAATTGATACTTTTTAAGATAATTTTAGTGATAAATTATGATTACAACTTATGCATAAGTTAATATTTTCTAATAACTACATTTATTTTTACATATTATACGAATTTAACAATTATTTTAAGAAAATATTTTGTGTTAAACTTATTCCTTTGACAAATTTACATAATCATTTATCTTTTAATGATCTTCAAATAGTTCTTTTATGGTCATTACAAAAAATATGTTAATCAAATATTGTATTTAAACGATGTTATACCTAAAATTTTAGGTAAGTTGAATATAGACAAAATATTTTTTTATTATTTATATGCTTATTGTTCAATATTTTATTTTCAATATTTTCAAAAAAAATTAAAATTTTCTTATAAGATAATTTATCTAATGTGATATTTTTTTACGTAGTTTTACTGATATTCATTTAGAGAAGTTTTAGAATTAAAAAAGGGAAAAGTCACTTTTAGTACCTTGTGGTTTCTGTGAAAATCACTTTAGTACCCTGTAGTTTAAAACTCATCAATCGGGTCATACTTCACCAATTTTCCATCACTTTGGTCCCAAAATTACGATACTACCCCTCCCTCAATCAGAACCTAACCAAACCCCATTCAATCCGACCGAAACTACATCCAATTCAACCCAATGGGGCGTAAAAAATAGGATATGACTCAGATTGAGCTGAAATTTTACAAGAAGCATTTTAAAAATACACATGATTTACTAAAAATATTTTAGGAATTTTAGAGGTCCGGAAGTATTTTTTTTATTTTCTGATGCACTGAAACTTCGTAAAATCGTATAAAATAGAATACATATAATTGAGTTGAAATTTATCTCAGGGGAAGCATCCTAAAAATACACATGATTTAACAAACAAATTTTAGGAATTTTAGAGGCACGAAATTATTTTTTTATTTTTTGAAGCACTGAAACTTCGTAAAATTGTATAAAATAGAAAATATATCCAATTGAGTTGAAACTTGTCCCAGGAAACCTTAAGAATCTCTAATAAATTTAGAAACCAAAATGTATCCTTGGGACAAGTTTCAACTCAATTGGACACATTTTCTATTTTATACAATTTTACGAAGTTTCAGTGCATCGAAAAATAAAAAAATACTTCCGGACCTCTAAAATTCCTGATTTTTTTTTGTAAATCATGTGTATTTTTAGGATGCTTCTTGTAAAATTTTAGCTCAATCCGAGTCATATCCTATTTTTTACGCTCCATTGGATTGAATTAGATGTGGGTTCGGCCGGGTTGAATAGGGTTTGGTTATGTTTTGATTGAGGGAGGGGTAGTATCATAATTTTAGGACCAAAGTGATGGAAAATTGGTGAGGTATGACCCGATTGATGGGTTTTAAACCACAGGATACTAAAGTAATTTTCGCAGAAAACACAGGGTAATAAAAATAATTTTTCCCTTAAAAAAATGCCATCAATGTTGCTTTCCACGTTTCTCCTACTTTAAGATGAACCCAACCAGAAAACACTACTTGTCTGGCTCATATATTTCTCGTGCATGTCCACTTTTCACCCTTTTGTAAAAGTCCTCCTTCCCTTAAACCACATCTCCACCGGTTACCGGAGCCTCATCGGCGGCGCTACCATATAAAGAAATAACGGCGACACAATTAATATGTGCAAGCCGGAACTCCTATCAAATTTAAATATAAATTAATGAATTTAGTAAGTGTTTAAATATCACATAGTCTGATTCTTTTAAAATATAAATTAGTGTAATAAGTTTTTGTTCATGTAAAAATTTGGTATCATTTTCCAGTGGGTGCATGCATGTTAAAATTTATTTAAATAAATGAAAAAAAATTAGATGTTAATTTTTTTTCCTATTATTTTATGATCTTATTCTAATTGGAATTAATATCAAGTAGGGAATTCAAATGCAATATGGTTTACCAAAAATCAACAGCAGCAATTATCTTAACTGAAAATACACTCTTGTATGTGTTTTACAAGGGAACTTTTCCAAATTATTGAAGGGCAAATCAAATCCACAGGCTTAGGACAAAAGAACATAGATGCATAACCCATTTTGCATATATTTTTCTTTACAGTAATCCCGAACATTATTAGTACAATATAAACCTCGAGATGAAATTAGATTAATGCACTTATTTGATCATTGCGGAACATCCCTTGATTTTTTTTTTTGTTATAATGATTGCGTAGTTAGCGAATCTCATCAATTGGACACTGACACCGCGCCAAAATTTTCCTTCAATGTGCATGATTAATCGTGCGGGTAAAAAGAAAACTCTCGATTGGTCATTACTCTGCAAACTTTAGATGGAATAGGTAAAAAAAAAAAACCTCTCCCTCTCCTCTCTACCTTTATCTCAATCTCTCTCAAATCAAAATTTACACTTCTGAAGAAGCAACCAACCAAAACTCCTAAACCAAAAACCAAAAGTTCAAAAATAAGGAGTCTCAATTTAGTTGTCTTCTTCTTGTTGGGTCTCCTGTCCGATACTATTAGTTATAGAACTTTCCTCCTCCTCCTCCTTAACAGCGGGACCCACTTCGACTTCGCTTTCGGTCTTGTCTCCTTCTCGCTGCTCCACGTCATCGTTTCTAAAGGAAGAGCCCTTAAGCTTGTTGTTAGAGACAGGAGTCGCCAAGAAGGTGGGCTTCTCGTTTCCCGCCATTATAACCAGAAACTTCTCCTCGTAAACCTTCTCCGGCTTCCCCACTCCGTTTCCTCCCTCTTTCTGGCTCTCCACGTCCCCGTCGTCGTCCGGATGACCGGTCGCCGACAGCCTCCAGTAGGAACACGCTAGAATCAGGAGCGCGAAAGCGATCAGACCCAACATGGCTGCGAGGCCACCGAAGAGGTAAGGCACCGGGGAGTGCCACGGTGACCGGGGCTGAACCACCGCCGGCGGTTGCATCACCTCCACCGTGGCTGCGGTGGTTGGTGGCGTTGTTGCGGTTACGGCTATATGCCTCATTTTTTTCTTGTTTTGTCTGAAGAAGGTTTTGTTGTTGTTGTTGTCGTTGTTGTTTGTGTTGTTAGGGAAAGTGATGTGGAGGATACGAAGGTTTCAGGTGTGTTTTAAAAGATGTGAGAGATGTTGGGGGATTGTGGCGTATTTATAGTGGGAGGGTTTGGTATGACTTGCTAATGTAATTAATTAAGTTGATGTCTGTTACCGTATGATTATTATTGTTGGTCAATTTTTTTCATGATCAATATTTATTCATCAATTTGGCCCATTTTACTATAGATATTTGAATGTGGTGATTATAAGTATAATTTGAGTCTGATAACATTTTTGAAAAGTTAATAAAAACTTTGTAAATAAGTACTTAATTATATGTAAAAGGTTAAATATATCGATTCTTAGTTTGGTTATTATCCAGAGTTGAGTGCGATCATATCAACACTAAAATATTGAATCTCGTCAAAATTTTGAAATTAAACATATTTAACAGAAAATAAATTTAGGATGTGTGATCTCCTAAAAAATCTTAGACTTGTACTTCTCTCTTTTTATTCACACAAAAAATATCCGCGAGCTTGAAACTAGTGATCAGTGGGTCCAATCAAAATGAAATAATTTTATTTTGCAGTTCTTGTTAGTTCCTTTTTGGTTCGTGTCTGTCACGACATATTCCGAACAACTATCACAAATTTTTTTCTCTAATACAATAAGATTTAACTAAATATCTCTTTAATATATTCTAATTTTTATCACTTTTAACATAGTATACAAATCTTTTGCATCAAACGCAATAAAGATGCTTGAACTCCAATTTTCTTCGAGGGATCCGATCATCGAATATTTTTGGTTACGCAAGCAGTTAGGAATATGTCTGGAAACCTTGATGGGGTTCATTCATGAATATAAGTTGAGTTTCATGTCAACAGTCGAAATAGCGTCAAACGAAAGCTTGACCCTTTGACATTTCACGAGTCATGAATGGGATTCTCAAGCTCTCTCGATACATTTCAATCAAGGGCAAAAAAGAGAGAGATCGATTATGACATATGAACAAACATATAGATGCATCATAGATCGAGTACTTATCCAGATCCGGTTCCAAATTGCAACTTTAACTGAGGAATAAATCTGGATGTTATTCTATCTAACTTATCGATCATAATTACCACCTGACAACCGAATATGGTTAGATTTAGCTAAACTTTACAATTGCAGACAATTCTTTTTGGTGGGATTTGATTTGTATATTGCTACCGAAAACTAAAACAATAATATTAATTGTTCCAAATTCCCATGGGTAATATAAGTAAGGAATTCTGACGAGTGAGAACTAAACTTGAACATGGAAGTGGAACTGTAATATTCTCTTTAAATTGCTTTTGCTAGTGCATATCTTTGGATTTTTATAATTCGTACTGTCCCTTTCGCTTCGGATAAAGCTCTTTCCTGCACCTGTTTTAATCCGCCTCCTATACTTGCTTTTTTCATTATGGTGTGAACATATGTGATCCCCTATAATATGTTTAAAAAAATTAAAGTGATATAACTTATATAATTTATTTCAACAGAATCCTCTTTCTTTTTAAATAAATATGTGATGTCCTAGGTCTAGAGGCCGGAGAGTGATCCATGTTGTTAAAGTGTATGTACAATGAACAGCTCCTCTCAAGCATTTGAAGTAAAGTGAGACATAGACTATTTAATCACACATTTAAAAATGAGTAATTTTTGAATTGTATGTGTGGCATAAGAAAGACATCACACATATTTAAGGATAGATGAGTATGATATTGTGTTAATAATATGTTACAAAATACTTAAATATTTTAATATTATTCATATCATCAGAACACATAATAATAATAATTATTGAATCACAAATCGCGACAATATAAACGTTCCATGTCGTTATACATAACATACACAAATTCAACCTTCGTTATAGTCTGAATGGGAAGCAAATTCTTTTTTTGCTGGCTATAATTATCTGCTTAGTATCTGGGGTTATGATGCCTGTAATTATATCACACCCAAAGTAAACACTTTAGCCATAATAGGTGTGACAAAAACTAGCTCATGCTTCTTGGGGTCCATTTTTATTAAAAGTTATCGATAACGCCTCCATCAACAGTAGTTGAAAGTTGAAACAGCTGTTTTTTTTATTTCTTGGTGCTATGAGATGTATTATGTGCCTAACGAGGTCGACCGTAATCATTAACCAAAGATAACAAAGAAGAAGCATTCATATTTTAGTGGGAACAAACCCATCTATTTTTCTTACTTTACATCATTCCTCTTGTGTTACTAATTGTACTAAATTATAACCGTATTATTTTTGTTATTGTAAATTTCAGTAGACTTTGCCCATATAAAAAGTAATTATGAGTTGTTTAGCTTGAGTTTCTTGTCCACGTATTATAGTAATATGTTGATAATGTCTTGAATTCAAATGCATGTATCTTACGTAATGTGTGTTCTAATGCGTCTAGCATTTTATTTTTCCTGACATTATGTAAATGATTTAAAAGTCCTATCGCATTGGTTGGTGATTTCCTATTTAGTTCTCACGGAAATGCATTGTCGCGTTGACGTATGATGGCAAGAGCTGTTGCTTTGCCCTTTTACTGTACGCAACTCTGTTCTTCTACGCTGATATGATATTTGGTGCTTTTGTTTGCTCTATTTGTTTATTTAGAAATTTTATGCTTTTCTATGTCTCTTCTTTTAATAAAATTTATAATTAATTTATAAGGAATATCGCATTTAATTTGTATAAAAATATATAATATGAATAAGTACAAATACACAAAGACATGAATAATTTATGAATTATTTTTTTCTATCACATAAGTTCACAAATCTGAATACAATCAATTAGATAAATTTTTGTGATCTAAATTTATATGTAGAGATTGCATAACTAATTATGAATAATATATTTTTTATTATCAAACATTTCAGTATTAAATTTTATGTACATATTATTGATATAATGTAAATAAATTTTTATTATATTATTTTTAAACTCGAGAATTGATAAAGTAACTTTAAAAAACTTGTATTTGTTATATCCTTATTTTTTGTCAATGTTAATATTTTACATTCTTTTTATTTTATAATTAATATATTATTTTTGCATTGTATATTATTTAACATTTTAAAATTTTAAGTCATCAAAAAAATATGCTAATAATAAATTTGTTAACATTATTATTTTAAATTAAACTAAGTAAGACATTAATATCATAACACAAAATTATCTAATCAAAACTATAGAACTAAAATCTGTAATTAATATAATTAGAAATAATTAACCAAACTTTCCATTAACATAATCAATCAAAATAAAATTAATTAACCAAAAGTCACAATTAATCTAATAAACCTAAATCTAATTAACTGACATAAACTAATTCAACCTAATTCTAATTAATTAACCATAATTTTCTATTAATATAATCAATATAAGTAATGATAATTAACTTAAATTCACAATTAATAAAATAAACCTATATTTAGCTAACTAACTAACCAAAATCTATCATTAAACAAAACAATCTATTTGAAACTAATTAACCAAAATTTTCATTGTCTAATCAACCTAATTCACTAATTGCAATCTAAACTAGCTAAATCAATTCAAGAAAAAACAATTAAAACAAAAAATCTATAAATTATCATGGACGGAGACGACATCGACGAGAGGAGCAGCAACCTTGACCATCAACAGACAGCTCAGCAACTAGTGAGTAGCGACGACGAGCAGTCACAAGTAGAGTCAGATGAACTATCACAGACAACCACAACTTGGACTACAAGCGACAACCACAAATGAAGGACCACCTCCTAACCATTAGATGAGTAGCAAATGACGAGGATAAAGCGAGGTGGATGCGGTGAGCGACAATGGATGATGGGGCGATGAGATTTGAGATTTGTGTGGATGAAATTTATCCCGTGACTTGGTCTTATAAATCGGGATTGACTAAGTTATGACAAAATTTGTGAGTGATCAAGACACTAATTTTTTTTTTGTGACTTAATTACATGGTATTTTTCATGACTTGGCCGTCACAAATATTTTTTCCGTGATATGATTCAAGTCACGGAAAAAATAATTGTATTCGCGTCGACATCAATTTAGTAATTAAAAAATACAACACCAATTGTATAATTTTTCGTAAATTGTAATATCATTAAAAAAAGATACTTCGGTCCTTTTTTGACTGACATGACATAATATCTCCATTCCCATTAAATATCAACTCGTCACAACCAGACTGATCTAGACAGAGAATTGGGAGGAAGGAGTCATCGATGGTAGGTCGGACGAAGGAGTAACAAAGGTCCAGTGATCTAACTAAATACATTTAGTCAGAGGAATGAATTAACTGTATAAAGTTGAAACTCTCACAAAGAATATTATTTTGTTTTCGTTATTAAAATTTGTATTTAAAAAAATTAGTGATCTATCAAGTATTTAATAGCCTTTGTCGGAGTGCGGCTTTTAATATCTTGTATATTTTTTAATGAGGTAAAATTTTTGTCAATTAAAATTTTCAAATTCTTAATAAATAAATAAATTAAATCAAATTTATACCAATTCCATATGTTATATTTTAGTTCGCAAGTCCAAAACTTATTTACTGACTCTCAAAGTACCTTTTCCAATTGATCAACCAACTCATGTTGGTACCACTCCAACTTGCAACCAAGTAGTAATTCACATATCTCTGATGCTTCCAAGTACCAACAGTTGCAAGAACAAAATATGTAGAATTGATATCACATGACGTTTTATATCTGCTTTGAGATCCAAATTGAGGTAACGTACGGTCACCTATAAAATTAATCCAGGCTTACACACACATATCTCAATCTTCACCAATATAAAAAATACACCGAAAAATATTTCGAAAACAAGTTCAGAAAGTACTTGATTAACTATTTCATTTTCTAGGTTTTATTGGGCCCATTATCGTTTTTTACATGGAAATATGTGTAACAAAATATATTTAATTATAAAAAATGTTAACATGTTTGCTATGAAATTTTAAAAAATAATACCCAAGAGCTGGCCCACCTAATTATATATACCTCTGCACTGTGGACATCCATTATATTTATTCAATCTCATTTTTTTTGACGTGTGCATGTAAAGTTTTTAATTATTTAACCAAATTTGTGGATTTTTCAGGAAATTAGTAATTATGCGAGATCCGGCCAAGAAGCGACTAGCTTTTATAAACATAAAGTATACTTCTCACTCTTAAGCACTATAGTCTATATAGGTTCCCACTTGATGCCCTTCAATTTGCACTTAGCATTAGACTTTGCTTTAGATAATCTTGTCTCATTTCACTTCATTATCCAATTGGGGTTGAAATGCTACTCCAGCTTTTATTCTTCAACTTAAATAGTGTTTTCTTTGTTCCTTTTAACATTAACAGATGATCATATTCCCCTTTTCTACTACCACGCTCCTTCCCCCTTGATTAAATGTACTCATTTGTTTCTCGATTTTGATTAAAGAGGTATTTGATGATGATTCCTCAGCTAGAAAAGTCCACAACTAAAATGTTTTTTAAACTATCCCGTAATCCAACACCAACAAACAATTAATTCAACTGATAAAAATATTATAACGCAATGATGATGTGTGAATCCTTGTGAATACGATTATTTTATATATAATTATTGAAAAATTCTATGAACTAATTGTCTCTCGAGATACAATTTGTTTCCAACCAAAAACAGTAAGATGTAGTCAGTAACAAATTAACATAAAGAAAATTAATCGAGTAACAGGATAATATCGTGCATAGTGGTTAACATTAAGCCGGTGGACCCTTTTCGTCTAGATATTTTAAGAGAGACAAGCTTTATTCAATTAAAAGGATTAAAAAAAATTTAAAGATGAGAATAATATGATTTTCCATCGTCTTCACAAGAATTATTTGGATGATATCATGTTTGAAACAATCTTTTTAGTGGAAGCGGCACTTGGATAGGGCGAAATTGAGTGCCTATTTAATAAAAGATTTATGTCCATTAATAACCAACTCTAATTAGTGGAAACGATTAACAAATCAATATTAAAATATAAAGGCAGCTACGGTGGCAATCTTCTTGAAGATATATATTGTCGGAATCTTCCGTCACAACACTGGGAAATATTTCATATTTGAGACAGACAGCGAGCACTTGTTCCCCCACTACGGTGACGCACACATAGAGTACCTTTTTAATCATAAGCTTCTCCAATATAGCAGATAAGGTGCCCCCTTAACTTAATTCACAATATTTGATCTAATATATAACTGTATTGAATATTTATCCACCTTTTTTTTATCGTCGGAGAAAAGAAAATATTTTGAACTGAGAGATCCAAAAATTTATTATCGTCAATACTTACGGATAAAATAATTTTTTTACAATGGTGAGAAATTCATGCAAATGGGGACTAAGATCAAGATAATTTTTCTTAAATTTGAACCATGATTTTTTTTGGACATATCAATGTACTATACCGTTAAACTATATATCTAGCCATTAACGTAAGTTGTTGGGGATTATAATAAAATTTTTATAAAATAATTTTCTCTAAAGTAATAACCTCTTTAAATTAATAAAACGTATTAGTTTCAAGTTAAGACTAATATAAAAATATGATAAATTTTCTATCGTGGTAACTAATATTGTGATAAATTTCAGTCATAAATTCGTATAAAATTATATTTTATAATAAATATATGATTTGTACATAGTTAAAAATATTTAAAGACACTATTTTATGTTAGATTTGGTTGTTTGATAAATTTTAGTAATTATTTATTTAATGCTCTTCTAATGATTATCGTGACCATTTTTTTATTGTAATGAAATTATCCATCAACATAATATTTAAATGATATAATAAATCAAGATTTATGTAAGTTGAATATAACAAAATAAAATTTTGTATTTACTCATTTATTCTATAAAATTTTAATTTTAATATTTTTTTGAAAAAAAAAATATTTGATAACTTCTTCAAGATAATATTTTTTTTCCGATCTCGACTATATCACTTAGGAAAATGTTTTTTATTAAAGAGTAGCACTTTAGTTGATCACGCAATACATGATACGCTAGATATTTATTGATCTAAAATGTCTACCCACTCTATTGAACAGAGTATTAAGAGAAAAAAAAAGAAAAATATAAAGTTCAGACTTTTCACAAACATGGTGCATTCAATTGTCGAAGGAGATTTTGACATAAAGGTGCGTTTCAATTAATGATTGTTGATCATAGTACTATTTGGATGGATTACCTCCTTTAATTTTTTTTTTATCAGTCTTTCTATATTCCCAAATTTACCATCGATAATAGATTGAAGATGGTAGAGGTTAGAAAGTCTTGCGACTTTTTAGCAAAAAAAAAATTATTGATCCAAGACTTTAAAGATTGGTTCTTAAACTCTTTACTCCTAGATCCACCAATTAATTTGGATTCTTAGTATATGGTTTTTCTTTCGAAGTCAGACTGTAAAATATATACCTTTTCTTGTCATGTCATCAATCACATGGATGTAAAAAATTAGGCGATGGTCCATATGAAATATCTGAGTTGACGTGACACACAAAATAATTTGGTGTCAAAATAAAAAAAACTTCAGTTAATAATTTTATATCTTTAGCCATAATATATAAAGTGAAAAAAGCTAGTATGAATTGTAACTTGTAGGGGTGAACGGTCTCTTAAACCCTTTAACTAATTATATACAAAAAGATGAAGAGAGAAGAGGAACGTGAAAAGACAGCACATCAGTGCCAGCAAATAATCTGGGCCGTCGATACCCAACGCCTGGGCTTCTACATTGGGCCATGCGCAACACTAATTCCGCATTCGGCCCAAATCTAAAGGCCCACCGTCCTCGGCACCATTTACGAGACCATGCATCCACGTGTTAATCGTGGGGCCAACCCGGGAAAAGAACCGTAGCGAGAGTCCCGTTTCTCTCTCATCAGTCTCAGGCTCACACCGGGCCACATAAATAAAACCAGCACCTGTCGCCCTCCGCTCCCGCCACGTGTCCCCTCGCCTCCCTCCCTTTTCCCTTGCCTCCTCCTCTCTAGTTCTCAAACCTCCCAATAACTCCGCTCCATAAAATTATTCTTCATCACCGAAGTTTGACCGGAGCTAAATTAGGTTTGACCGGATGAAGGCGGTGGCTTCGCGGCTGATCAATTCGAGAGCGCCGCTCTCCACATTACGCAAGTAAATTTGCTCTCGATTTTTTTCTAATTTTTTTTTTTAAAATTCGAAAGAATTCTAAAATATTAATTTTGACTTATGTCTTCGGAGCTAGTTTAACGAGCGGATTGGGGAGCGGGAGGCATCTATCGACGGATCCGAACAACATAGATGAGCCGTTCAAAGTGGAGGAGGCGGAGACAGTGAAAACGCCTCCCCCTCCGACCGAGAAGGTAATCGAAATTAGTATACGATTACGGAAACCCTAGGGATATTTTTCGCTCCGGAAGGTTGAGTGTGATGCAGTGAGGCTAATGCGGGAATTTTTCAGTTGCTAGTGTTAGGTGGGAACGGGTTCGTTGGCTCCCACGTATTGAGGGAGGCGCTGGATCGCGGATTAACCGTTGCCAGCCTTAGCAGGTATTCTATCGCTCGGTTTTCTGATAAGTTTCGATCACATTTTCGATTAAAGAGTATGATGCGTTGTTGCGTCACTATCTCTCAGGTCTGGCCGGTCGTCCTTGCATGAATCTTGGGCTAATAGTGTCATCTGGCATAAAGGTTCATTGTAGTTTGCTGCTGTTTCTTGATTGGCTTGGTGTTTTGGAGTAACAGCCATGATGATTTCCGGTTTGCTTTTTTTCAGGGAATCTGATCTATCCCGACTCGTGGAAGGAAGCGCTTGATGGTGTAACTTCTGTTGTACGTATTCAAACCGGAACCTGACATCAATTGTGGTGTTTACTTATGTTATATCAGAACAGCTTTCATGTCTTGACATGCTGGATGTTTTGACCATGATTATTTCGGTGGTTTCTCGCGTAGAGATGAAAATAGTCTAATCTAAGTTCTTCACCGTCCAGATATCATGCGTTGGCGGGTTTGGCTCTCAATCTTACATGTACAAGGTCAACGGAACTGCAAATATTAATGCAATTAGAGCTGCTTCAGAAAAGGGTACGCTAGTGTGATTTAGACTGTATATCTTATTGATTTTCTGATTTAGACTGTAGACGATCTTTCTATTTCCAGGTTTTTTATTTGGTCGTTTGTATCTATCTCTTAACTGACTGTCATATCATCATCAATTTATCTTGATGTGTTTCTTGATAGTAGTATTTGATATATGTCTTGAATCTTGATAGAAAAGTAGGAATTGCAACTGCAAGTTCCATGTTATGGCTCTCCTCTGTTACTTATACATCGTATTCAAGTGAAAACATATTTTTGTCTACAGGTGTGAAGAGATTTGTCTACATCTCAGCATCTGATTTTGGAGTGGCTAATTACTTGCTGCAAGGATACTATGAGGGCAAGGTAATGTTCTAAATTGCTGCATATGCTGTGTGAAGAAAATGTTAGAATCTATCTGACTGTGGATATTGTTTGCCGTCAACACAATGTTTAGCGTTGTTAAATATTAGGAAATCGGTGTTCTACCAGATAAAGTAGCATTTGCCTCATTGGGTGCTTGAGTATTTTCAACGCTCATCTCTGATCCCTTTCTCATGATTTGTTGATGTAGAGAGCTGCTGAGACTGAATTATTGACCAAATTTCCTTATGGAGGTAACTATCATTGTGGAAGTCTAGCTGTACTCTATTTTCTATCGTCAAGCAGAATTATGAGCATTTGTTTCATTTTTCTGATGCCTTTGTTCAGGAGTGATTCTGAGGCCGGGATTCATTTATGGAACTCGTACTGTAGGGAGCGTGAAGCTACCTCTTGGTGTAATCGGTTCTCCATTAGAGATGGTACCTTCTTGATCGACTTGATTATGCCTAGTTAATGACTCCTGTCTTCCATTGAAATGTTGGCCGTAACTTTGCTTTTTAATAAAAAAAATAGAAATAAGTTGTTTGTAACTTCCTGATGGGGCATTTAAGGGTTTTGAGCTGTATAATGTAGAGTTAGGAAAGATATCTATTCGGTTGAATCTTTCTGACTTCCGAAGTTCCACTCATTGCCAATTTTTAATTCTCGCCTGCCGCGTTGGTAATCAAAATATATATTTTGAGAGTTCGGAATTTCAGCTTTCCTCTCACGAGTTACACGTGTGATCTCCATATAGTTGCTTGCTAAACCTTCTTGTTCAAAATATCTGTTTTGGTGATTAATTTTTCCCCGTCTATATAACTTTTAAGAGGTCTCTGTTACTTGCTAAACCTTCATTATCTGGAGGGTGTATGATTTGCGTAAATGCTTGAATATTTGAATCCTGACGTTCTTGGCTAAAAAGCTTTTGCTGATAAACTGCAGGTGCTTCAACATGCTAAACCTCTGAACCAGCTTCCGCTTGTGGGACCACTCTTCACTCCCCCAGTCAATGTCACAGCAGTAGCCCAGGTCGCAGTAAGAGCAGCAAGTGATCCTGTCTTCCCTCCTGGGATTGTTGATGTTCATGGAATTCAACGCTATACTCGGCCGAACACTAGATAGTTG
This sequence comes from Hypericum perforatum, assembly GCA_012979155.1. NCBI lineage: Eukaryota > Viridiplantae > Streptophyta > Magnoliopsida > Malpighiales > Hypericaceae > Hypericum > Hypericum perforatum. The sequence goes on from SOPF01031735.1 coordinate 29,590, forward strand.
TGTGGAGTTCTTTCAACCTATACTTGGGGTGTACCTTTCATCGTTAGTCGGGGACTTTCTCTTGCTCGCCGACGTTTATCTCTATTTTTACCTGGATATCTGTCATACAACGGATGCGCCATTGCTCAGTATCACCTATAGTCGAAGAAATAAACAGGTAAGATAAGACCATTAGTGGATCGCCAGTTTTTCCCGTTGTTAAGTTGTGTCCCTTCGCAATTTTTGTTGGAGTTTTCGGGCTTTTCAGATATGTACGCGGTTACAAATTTGCTATTCCAAGATCATACAAGTAAATATAGACAATTATTATTATTCCAACTGGTTCAATGTAGTTTATGAAAATACTTCTTTACTTTTTTGGTTGAAAGAGTTCTATCTACTCGGTAAAACTGTTTTTTCAGACCCTCGTTCGTTGATAAAAAAGACATTGTGCCCCTAATAAAGATAGAAAGACATTGCACTTTGATGGACCAATCAGGTTTTATATACTTCCCTATACCAAAAAAAGCTGACTGGCTGGCTACATGGACCGGACGACAGGTATAAGCATTCATTGAGATACGATGAAATGGGACCAATGGATGGGACCTTTTGGTAGTGTAATTTACTAGCATAGAACATTTGAGTAAATTGTGTAAACATTGATTTAATTCGATAATGAGTTGGAGGTGAGAGACCTAGCATAGAACATTTGAGTAAATCGTGTAAACATTGATTTAATTCGATAATGGGTTGGAGGTGAGAGACCTAATAATATCATTTATTGTATTTAGTAGCTGCATACGGTCTTCGGATTAATCAATAAGTATGATTTTACAAAACGGAGGAGAAGATGAGCCACCGACCATTGAAATTGGGCATTTCTATTGTTACCTGAAGATTAAAATAAATGTTTTCGGAGAATTAATTTGGGAACTCTTGATCTGGGTGATTGATTGCTCAAGTATGACTTATCCACTTCTTGACTGCCTCGAGGGTTTTAACAGTCTTCAAAAGTTTTCCCTATCTTTTTTACTTACCACAAAAAAAAAGTCTTCAAAAGTGGTGCATTCCGATTATGTTTCAGTGGGAACAATTAGACAACGAAAGGACATTAATAAGTCAATAATATAATACAAGCCCATAAGTTTATAATTAATTAGATATGTTGTTTTCTTGCACGTCTCCATCTTAAGAAACAATAATAACAACGAAGATGCTTTTGTATTTTTAAAACCTGAAAATCCATGATGCCTGGATATAGTTTCACGGAATCACACTCTTAACTCAACCGGTTCTGGCCTAGAATATGCACGGTCACTTTATTGATAATATAATATCAACAAATACTTAGATCAATTGATGATGACGATATTTTTGTTGAATTCAAGTCTTTGATAACGTAAAAGTGTTACATATTTGTAAACAACTTGCATGAAATAGACAAACTTAAAATGAGTTGGCTAACTTTGATCGAACGTTTCCCATGCAACAGTTGGCTTGCCAAATCAGCAACTCTCCCATTTCCATTCATATACATACTATTATAGTAAGTTCACCAAAAAAAAACATACTATTATAGTATTACATTTCCGCAGCTCTTTTTGTTTTCTTTGGGTTCTTCCTATTATTATTACTTTTTTTTTTCGCCAAGTTCCGGGTGGACAAGATATTTAATTGGATGGTGGACCAATTAATTAACAATTGGACAGACTCAAATGTCCCAATCACACGGTGGACACCAAACAAGCCCATATGCAACCACCACAAATGTATCTGCCTGCCTATTGCCCCCCACCACAAAGATCTTGCGATTTGAGCAGCCACCAACTCTTTCGTGCACCATAAACCTCAACCTTAGCCATCCAAAATTGCCAAAAAGAACAACTTGTTTACTCTCCTCTCATTCCTCTTGCCGACATTTACAATGCCCCTTTGTGGTTTTCCTTCCCCGGGTTTAATATAAATATAGATCCAACTTTCTATTTACTCGTAGGATTTAGACAAACTGTAGGAGAATCAATTATTGGGGACAAGCATACCTGTAATCCTTAGTCTCTTTCGTTCAGTACGTGCACAAAAAAAAAAAAATCATTTTGTTTTGAAATGGGTTAAAAGAAAAAGACAAGTGCTGAAACAAACAATCAAGAAAGAACTGTAGGGGTGACAAGATAGATGTTGCTTCCGACATGATGCATTTGAACAAAAGTGACTGGAAAGAATGTACATATATTAAAAGGAAGTTGAAAGCTAGAAGCTTTGACGTTACTCAACAATATTGAGGGCACTTTTTTACAGAGCACAAACATGGCTTGGAATTAGAAAGCCAGAGAGAGCACACACACCACCAAGAATATTGTGTCAACATGTATTTTCTGCCCTATCACAACAAACAAGGAACAATTGAATGCCTGAGGTAAAAATTACAACGACAGGTAAAAAAAGCCTATTTGAACAATAAATATGATGAAAAAAAAAGGAGAGAATGTGGCTGTGATGTGAGAAGGGGCTTGATGAACTTGGTGGTGATCTTCATCAGCATTTTGCCAGGTGAAGAAAGGATTTGGAGTTGGACCACCCACGAGCTGCAACATCCAGGAGAATTGACATGGCACATTGGTGCATTACTGGTTTCGATGACTAGCTCCGTCTGCTATCAGCTTATCTGCTCCCCTATGAGATCGAGACCAACGAGGAGGAAGGTCACACCTTGAAAGAGGAGGAAGTAAAAGTGTACTCCCTGAGCAGATAACAAGCTCCTCACAGACGCTGTGAGCAGGAGAAATGCCAAGGCGAGCTCCTTCCGGTATATTTTGTTTATCCTCTTGATTGGCTTCGAAGCTGCTTCTTTCTGTTCCTTTAAATGGTTCAACTCGCTGAGCTCACTCTCCGAAGCTCCTCTTGATAGCTGAGGTTGGTTGATCGGCTTCGAGTCTCTCTCGGCAGCAGCTAGCAGATCAGATTCTGACGACCTACCAGCTTTCTTGGTAACAATCCACTCGTAGGAGCTACCGAGCTGGAATAGTCCTGATACCATTGCAGTGAATTTGGTAACCGACATGGTGTTCTCAAAGAGGAGGTAAGGGACAATGAAAGGGAAGGACTTTGGTGAGGGGAGAATGTTCAAGAAAGACATTGTAACTGGCACGTAACAAATGACCCACAATGGGAGCTCGGCTTCGGGGACAAACATGGTCAGAGGGAGAATTATGCAGAACAGTGTGAAGGAGTAGAAAGGAAGGATGAGTTTCCTTAGCAAGAAAAAAAGAAATATCAAGTTCACTTTCTTCCACGCCGATACCTGCATCACAAAACATTAAGAGAAGAACATTAGTAAGCAAGCAGTAAAGTAACATCGTGGAGACTTGAATCGAGCATTGGCGGTACCTTAGAGGATATGATTGCAGGAAGACATAAGCGGAAAAGTTGCATTGGTCCAGAATGCCAACGGTGTTGCTGCTTCCGATAAGCTTCGTAGGATTCAGGAACTTCACAAAGAACCTGAAAGAGTCACATGAAATTTTATCAATACAATTCCGATAACTAGAAGAAATGCTATATACTTACAAACTTGTAGCTTTGGATAATAAGAGAATGTTCCTACCTTAACATCATTAAGGAAGATAAATTTCCAACCATTGAGATGTGCACGGACAGCTATGTCCATATCCTCGACAGTTGTCCTTTCGAGCCATCCACCAGACTCTTCAAGGGCTTTGATCCTCCAGACACCAGCAGTTCCATTGAAGCCAAAGAAATTTAAGAATGTACCATTAACTTGTTGTTCAATTTCAAAGTGAAAGCAGAGGTTGATGTTCTGAAGACGAGTCAACAAGTTCTCTTCCTTGTTCACAAAGGACCATCTTGCCTGAACCAGTCCTAACTCGGGGTTATCCTACAATGCAAGGGAAAAGACACAGGAAATGAGTCAGGCCGAAAATTCCTCAACCGAGCAAAACTGATGTGGTCGAACAAGAAAGTTATATTAACCTTGAAATGTGGTACTGTTAGTTTCAAGAAGTCAGGGTTTGGTTGGAAATCTGCATCGAAAATCGCCACAAACTCGTACTCCTTCACATAGTCACAGCTCATTGCAGACTTCAGATTTCCAGCTTTATAACCAGTTCTGAGAGATCGATGTCTATAAACTATGTTGATGCCCTTTTGACTCCACTTAGCAACCTCGGCTTTGATCAGCCATTGAATATTCTCGTCGTTGGAATCATCGAGCACTTGAATCAGTATGCTATCCTTCGGCCAATCAATTTGACATACTGCTGCTATAGACTGCTCATACACCTGCACAAGAAGCACGTGCACAACCTTGTCAAGATCCAAACTGTTGCGGAACGAACACCGTTCTTTATATATCATCATTATTCACAAAAAAGTAATCTCTACCAATGAGATTGTATTGATGACTCCAAGATGCAAGAACTTGGATAAATACTAAAGACTGGTAGTAGATACCCATTTATATGTTCCTTTCCTTCTTCCATAGTCATATCATGCACTAGTAACTAAATTGTCTTTTGACATATCCTTGTAAATAGTACTTGGAAGTCTGAAAGGGTATCTTTTTTTCCACAACAATTATTCTATTTCTCCTAACTATCAAGCTTAATGTAACCAGCTAGTCCTAAACTCAATAAAACAGGAATACAGTGATGTCACTAAAACAAATAATTAATTAAGTTCAGCAGCCTTTACCTCCATCTCATTACACATTGGGATTTGAACAAGAACCTTCGGGTGGATATAACCTGGTGCCTCAACATCCCGGGACTCGAAAGGGTCACCATTAATTCCAGGCTTTATCTTCTTCAACTTGATCCAGAAGCATCCCAAACATAGCATCAAACGATCTACGGATTGGATTAGGAATAATAAGACGCAGAATTTGGAGAGGAATTGGATAACAGGAGCAATGCAACCGGCCCGGAAGTTCAACCAACAGACGTACACCGGGTGGATCAAGCCTCGAAAATCCGAGGTCATCGGAATGTGCAAATTTGCATTCTCAAAGTAGTGCCATCCTTTGAAATAGGCAGCAACTTCAAAGGCAAGGATAGCCAAAGAAGCAACCAAAAAGAGCCTAATAACTTTAAGTACCAACTTCCCTTTACCCAATTTCTCACTAGCCACTCCAACTCCTTGCCTAAAGATCAACCTTTTCTTGATGGTTCCAAGCAGAGACCAAAAGAAGCTAGCTAGCCAAGAGAAGAAGCCAACAGCTTTATGAGCTTTAAGGAGAAGAACCCAAGTCACCTGCTTGGCATTTTTGCCTCTGCTCTTCTCCGCTGGCCTAAATGCAGCATCTGGGCAGTTGATTTCCACCACAGAGTAATTTGGATTCTCCATTTTCACAACAACTGGAGTCCCTCTACTGTCTTCCTTTCCCCACCACTCTGAAAAATCCAACCTTGGAGCCATTTTCACAGCTTAAAAGAGAAGGAAAAAAAACACCCCACCGACAAGAAAGTTGCAGACTTTAGACAAGAATTCTGGTGAACCCAGATCCTAAAACCAAGAAAAGGCAGGAACCCATCTCAGGGACCAAGTAAATTCAGCTAGATTCCTCAGAAGCAAACTTTAAGGCCACTCTCATGGTGGGGAACAACAATGTGGCAAGAGGAGAAGAGAGAATTGGAAAGAAGAGGAGTGAAGTGAAGTGAAGTGAAGTTGAAGCCTCTTAACAATAATCTAATGAAACAAAAGCACACTACTAGTTACTGCTAGTAGTTGGAGAATAGTGTGAGATCCAACATGGCAAGAGAAATATTGTAAGGAAAAGTATATGCAGCTGTAAGACCCTCAAGACCATGTGTAGCTGTCTAGTAATCCAAGCAAAGACCACTCTCACTGTATTGAATCCTTAAAAAAAAAACTGTCTCAAGTTCCAACTAAACAAAATGTGTTATTCTTGAGAATATTACCTCTTGTTAAAAATTCATTAACACATCATTACTTTAAGGTTTTGTGATACACACAAATATTATAACATGATATCAAAAAAATTAAATCTTAAAATTCTGAATAGATATGAAAATTTTAACCACCGCTAAACTTAGCTTACATAAATATTTCTCATCAGTTTTATTTGGCTTTGTATTTTTGTAGCGCATAGAATTTAAGAATCTCCTTGGCATATTTAAATGCGCAGTACTTTGGACATTTCCTCTTTTCTTTCAACTTCTTTTCTTCTAAATAATGGAGGCATTAAACAATGGTTGTCTGACGTGGAACACATTAGCCAATGACCATTTTTTAGTAAAGTGCTTAGGTTGAGTTGGAGAGTAAACTCTCAGGTAGAAACGAAACGAAGAGATGGTGAAATCTAGGTGACGGTTCCAGTTGTTGACCGGTTTCGTTGTGCAAAAACTGCCTCAATAATAAATATATTGAGAGAACGAAACAAGAACAATCAAGTGATTATATGATTGTTGACTTTGAATGTTCTTGATTCTATCAACAATCATTTGAAATTCATTATAGTTTAATCAAAAGATTTCAAGTTTAAAATTTTTAGAATGTAATAATTATTGAAAAAATATTATCACATGTTAAAAATATCATCTGACCCTAATTAACATTAATCGACGTAGTCTTGTATAAATACTAGATGGTTTAGACCAAAAATTAAGTGATTTATTAGTATGTTATTAGATTATCGCGTCGATAATTGTGATTGTGGTAAATTTGTTTAAAAAATTGACAATCTCAAAGTTTGAATTATAATTCAGAAAAAAATTGTTATAATTTTTTTATATCATACTCAAAATTTTAATATATTGAGTAGGTAAATTTTTTTACGTTGTAAACTAACACATTTTACTTATAATTTTAGGCCTGAGACACATGCCAAAATAACATTAATGGGATAAGACTTAAGTGGGTAATCTGTGTGTCGGCGGCAAAATTGTACTACTGATGTGCTTTGTGAGTTAGAAAGGGGAAAATGGTTTTATTACCCAATCCTCGAACCCCACGCTTGGTACTAGCTTCCAACTAGAACACCAATTTTTAATCTTTTTTGGTAGAAACTAGAAACAACAGTCATTAATCAAACCCTCTTGATTATTTTATTTTTGGATGCGTCGGTTGCTGGAAAAGGGAGGGCAAGACTGGAAATAGAATATTCTTTTGTTCTTTCACACTTCAACTTCCAACTTGTCATCGGACATTAATTAGTTTTTTTTTAAGTAACCATTTTCTATATTATTGTTCGTAAAAGGGTCAGAGACAAAGTTTTGGGGTCATATGGAAAATGTCTATAAAATCCTTCCAATGATGTGAGGTGCGGTAGCTTGTAGGTTGTCAAAAATAGTAAAATGTCCTTCTAAGCAGGGTTCTTAAAAATGACCCAGAGATTGACCCAGAATTGGGTCCGACCTCTGGGTCAACCAGTCAGACTGATTCAACTGCTGGTCAGATTAAATTTTTTCTTATATTTTTTGTATTTTTTGAAACATATATTGTTATATAAATAAATAATTTATGTAATAAACTAATAATAACACAATAAATTAATAAAAATAACTATAAATATACTAATTTTTATAAAATAGACCAAATAAAATATCCATACAAACGGATAATCTCAAATCGAAGATAAAACTATTTTAAAAATAAATACTTTTCAGTCAAACCATCTAGACAGATCAAATTTTCCGAACAAACTATTCGGTCCGACCAGAATTTGAGTAGTTCGCAAGGTAGGCATTTTAAAAAAAAAAGAGACTATATGGGAAATGATTCGTGGTCCGACCGATCAGACCATATTTTTTTAAACCTTGCTTCTAGATTCTACCCCAAATGTTTATATAATTAAATGCAGTTGTGCAAGTGTTATTCTCGAATATCATAATATCAAATTTAAATGGTTATGTCACTTATAAATAATTTAAAATTTAGATCTAAATATGTGGTTGCGTTTAAATTAACTTAGTGTATCATATTATTCCCAAATTTAATTAAGTATTAAGTAATTTAGTTTTATATTTGGATGACAGAATTTTAAAATTGGCAAATTGTTAATTATGGTTAATTTTTACAACTGGACTACAAACGTTTTCAATAATTCAATATATCTTTGTTAATATCTTTTGTTATTTTCGTGTATGTTATTTTGAAAAGAAGAATATGCTTTCAGTACACAGCGGACAATTAGAGTTAAGACCAAAAGTTTTGGACAACAGATGAAGCAAGGCCGTCTTCTGGAACGACATGACTAACACATAATCCCCGTTGTCAATTGATCACTTGCTGTTCATGGGCAAGCCAGGGTTTTTGATCACTTTTCCTCTCTTTTTTACCAAGCTTACCGTTTATTATATGCAAACATTTATAATTCTTTTGAAACTGCAAATTTAATTTAGTATACATAATGGAGAAATTGTAGTGGTGAACCTCATCAAAATCATGGGTTGACAAAATTCGTTAAGATAAAAACCATACAAGAATATCCGCGATGATATTGGATAGTTACGGTTCTAATCTCAACATCCGGATACGATTAGTTACATATCAACCACATTACCTTTGGATTTTTTGACCACAAAGAGCAACTGCATATAAATCGCTAAAACATTGTTATTTATAAGTGTTGAGCTATAGAATACGAGATTTGCAAATTTTGAGTGACGAGGTTCGAGTAAAGAATCGTGACAGTTGATCGAGAGTTTGATTAGATTGATTTTTGAACTCGAGAGTGTTTGGGAGACCCATCATATTATGAGTAACGAAGAATGGGTCAAGTGAAGAGGTCAAAGGCAAACAAATGGTCCAACAAGTTAAGGGATGAAGTCGTCAAGTGAAGATGAAGAAGAGAGAAAAAGTCAGATAGTAGGGGCTAGCGATTGTTGTCCCCTAGCGATCGCTGAATCCATGTTATAGGGGTTTTGTTTTTGAGATCCTAGCTACTGCTATAGCCTTAGCGGGCGTTAGGGTTACCTGAGAAAAGTTTTTTTTATGGACAAGTTTGTTCTTCCTGAGCCAAAAACCCTAGAATAGAAGGTGCCACTATAAGTACTCATTATAAACCTTATTTAGAAGTATTTTCACATTTAGACTAGGAGCAAGTAAAACTCCGAAGGTTGGCATTTAGTTCTTAGGCCAAGAGAGAAGAAGCCAAGTTCCAAATACTATGTCTTTCTCCCTTGGACAAGAGAGAAGTGAGTGAAGATATAAAAGATGGGTATGTCTTACTCTTTATACAAGAGAATAGTGAGTGGAACTCTAAAAGGTGGGTATGATCTTTAGCCCTCACATAAGATACGAATGAATGAAACTTCAAATGATGTATTTTTTGTTTGAGTGAAGAGTAGAGAGACAAAATAGAGTGACTAGAGTAAAAAAGTTCTCCAAGTGAGTGTGAGATGCTTTGTGTGCGACATCATTATAATAGAGTGAGTGAAACTCGTGGATATAATGAATCTTTCTTGTCTTGGACACTCCCAGACATACAATCGTTGTGCGATCAAATTGGGTGACCAAAATTTTGTCCTTCATTTGCTCTTTTCGTTGTTTGTTTAGTGTTTTGCATTTGTGCTTGTTACTTCCGTAGTTGTGAGTACTATATTATTTCAATTTGTTCATTAGTGTACGCTCGTAACAAAAGAATTGACAGAGTACTTGAGTTCCCAGGAAGTGGATTGAGTCCTGCACATTCAATTTATACAGGTTTATGCTAGAGTCAATTTCAGCCATTAAATAATCCTCTCCCATTTTCACGCTCTCCTCCCCACTGTCCTTCTCCTTTTTTTTTTCTTTTCTTCTTTTTCTCTCATCTCTTTACAAAATCATCCTGTAAAAAGTGTTACACGACCCAATCTTATCCCAAGTTCCCAATCAACAATAACTCTATGCGACGTTGTGGACATTTCCCCATATGGTATACTGCAACATAGTTACATTTTATTTGACTAGCTAGTGGAGTTTAATCTACAAAATCTCCTGGTT
>SOPF01031745.1:0-24297 GCA_012979155.1 Hypericum perforatum
GAGAGAGAGAGAGAGAGAGAGAGAGAGAGAGAGAGAGAGAGAGAGAGTGCAAACCAATGAGACTGGCCAAAGCCATGATGAGCTTAGGCTTGAGAATGGGAATTACAGATTCCCTCTCCAGCTTTATCACTTCCTTATTCTTCTTCTGTGAACTCTCCTTCATCCCTTTCATATCCTCCTACTCCTCCTCTTCTTCCAGAATTATCTCGAGAAACAAACAAAGCTGCTTAGTCTCTCTTCCTCAGTGATCTCCAACGCCAATGGGAGAGCTGGAATTTAAAACAACTTATATTTGCCGTGCTCCAGATGACAAAAGATATGATGACGACAGTGAGGGCCAAGCTAACAAGATTCGATGGAAATGGAATTCAAGAGCCGAGTTCAGGTCGAGGGTTTCGAATCCAACTGCTTTAATTAAAAGAAAAGCATATTAACAATGTTTTACGCTTTTACATGAATGGATTCGGTACTTATCAGGAAAACCAAAACGGGAAACAGGTTAATTCCTCTCAGCCACCAGTTTTTTTTCCTTCAGAAACTTTATTATTATCTTATTATTATTATTTCTTTTCGATTGCTTGTCTGCAAACCTGGTGTCTTTTTTCGATTATGGGACCCGACAAACCAAACTGCTGTTATCATTCGTAGGAAGGTCAGGTCTGGCTTCTGTCTGTGTTACACACACAAAAAACAATTACTGATACATCCAACCAAATACTGTAATGAAAGATTCGGTCTGGTCCAACGTAATGGTTGGTGCAAATACCAGTTCAGAAGACTCTTTGGATGTGCAGGGAACGGAAGAAAGAGGTCGTCAGCAACTGTTTAATGTGGGGAATCTCCAACAATTCATATCCTCCACAAAATTATTGAAAGACAATTAACTGCCTGAAAATAATTGCAGCTGGGAATCATTTGATCCTCTCTCTCCTAGACCTAGTAGTAGTAGCTATCGCCGCACCCCTCTCTCTATAACATCTAGGATATCCACTTCTATAAAGGTGTTATGTACATAAACCTATATCCTCCGCAACTTGTTGCGGATTTGCTCCTCTATTGGGTTTGTCTCTTACAAAACAAAATACATCATTATTACCAAGCATCTTGTCATGGTTGCTTGGATTTCCATGCTATCTCCTGCTCAGAGATTCCATTCTCCATGATCACAGGAAAATAGCTATCATTGGTTCCATGACCTCAGGGAAGGTTTCCCTAATGGATCGTGAGGCATAGCGGCGCTCTGAGACGTATTCATCCATGTCATATCTCCGGACGCTAAAGAACTACCTGTGTCGCGTCCACCCAAGAAGGTAAGAGAATGGGGTGCTTGTGGTGAAGCATTACTGATCCTTGGAGCACCTGCACTCACCATTCCATAGTTTCTGGGCAGCACGAACTGCTCTGTTGGTCTGATTGAATCAAAGTGTCTATCTGAGCGCAACTGGTTGCATTGAGAGAGGACACTGTAGAGGCTCTGATCTTCATGATTCCCGATAATTTGACTTGGGACACTGGTCCTGTTGGAATCGCTCCAGACACCCCGAACTTGATGCTGACCAGGCAACCAGTTCTGACTCGGTATTCCATTATTGGGTAATTGAGGCTGGATCCTAGTTTGCATGCGAACCTGGCTGGGAGCCCACTCTGGGAGATTAACTAGTGGAATATGTCCTTGTCTAGGGATCAAGTACCCACCTCTTTCCGGGTACATTTCTTTAGCTACAGCCTGAAGGATATAGTTCTCACTGGTTGTTTTCTTTCCATGAACCGTTGGTATAAATGACGGAAGTTGCCCCTGCATATGCTCAGCAAAGACGCCATCTTGCAGCAACACATCATTTACTGATCGGAAATCTAATCCCTTGTTCTTTCCATCATTTTGGAAAGACATCTCCTGCCTGTTGAAAAGAGATGAATAATCTTCTTTGGCAGTTGAATTATAATAAGAATGCCCCATGTTTACCACAGACCAATTATCTCCACCACAAGAAATAGGTCCCTGGCCGATGGAAGAATTGGCAATATTCGATCTGTCTAAGCACGCATCAGCACTAGACGAGACTGGAACTCCCTGGCTGGTACAAGTATCTGCATTGTCTCCATCAACCGTGTACATATCTCCACCTGAACAGACTGGAAGTCCCCGCAAAACAGAAGGATCCATATTGACCACGTCCACTCCATACAAGCCTCCTGTGGACATCACGGAAACTCCATGGCCAACAGAAGCATCTGCGTCATTGATATGAACAGGGAATATCTCTCTGCCAGAAGAGAATGCAACTCCTTGATAAATAGAAGGGTTTGGATTGTCTGCAACCTCCACATACCTAGTTCCCCCAAAGCTGGAAGCTCCTTGACTCATGGTAGAATCTCCACAACTTGTATTCCTCAAGCACAAGTTCCCCCCAGTAGGGAAGGGAATTAGTGGTTCGACTGAAGGAATGGAAGTATTCCCATTAATGGACAACTCGGATGTAGGATGAGGAGCACTGTTTGATTTGGACTCAAGAATACTTTCATAATCCACATAATCGTTGTTTGGATCATGGCCACCACTCAGAGAAGAGGTATGATCTGGAGACATATGAGGCGTGCCAGAACTGACATCAACATTGTTTAGATCATGGCCAGCACTTAGAGAAGAAGCACGATATGGAGGGGAGCCAGAAACAATGTCTTCACAAGTCTCGATGCTGGTTTCCTGGATTTGAGTATCGTGATCATTCTGCTCCTGAAGGAAGCTGCAACCAGGGTCTTCATCAATCATTAATTGGGTTTCTCGGTTGCTTCCTTCTTGATTGTCTCGAACCTCGAGCACTAGATTCTCCACACCCTGAATGATCAAGAGGTGCTAAACTAGTAAGAAAATACCATATTTGTGTAATATCATGAGCTGGTTTGATTAAGGTCTCTATTGCTAACAGAATAAAATACAGATACGAGCAGAGATGAAAATGGAACAGAAGGTGATGTGATGCAGAGTACCAAACCTCCTCATTAGCTTCAATATTTATTTCTCCTCCATCATTCTGATCTTCAATGACCACGTCAGAGTTGTCTTTTTCCTCATCCTGGTTGACATTTAAAAACCAAAAATGATGACGATTTGTACAATAGGGGTCTAATAAACTAGAAGATACATATGGCATATAGAAAATCAATCTAAACCTCCAAGGACGAGCTCAGCTTGTCATCTACTTCCTGACACAAAGACATGAGTATCTCCCCTCTTTCTAACTGCCGCTTTCTCCACTTTGCATATGCAGCAGGAAGATCCATATTCACCAATTGCAGCCTATATCGAAAAAAAAAAACAATCGAAAGGACATTGATGGTTTTTTAGAGTACTGGAACACACAGTTTTTTTTAGTAAGCTCACCAGTGCTCCTGCAACTTCCTCTTTTCTTCTTTCATAAATTCTTCATATGGCTGCATGCACGAAGTATCAATTGTACCTAATAAACGATTAAGGGACTTCGACTGAATACATTTTCCAGACTCCTTCATATCCTTCACCAGATCATGCTGTCTTTTGCTAATCTGAGAAATACAGCAAGTCCACAATTAGTGAATCCTCAAGAAAAGAGGGACCGCGGTGTTTGGGCATAAGTATTGAAAGGACTACAATCCAGTGACTGATGTTGTTTTTCTAAAAAAGGCAAGCCATGCATTAGAATGAGCTCCTAACATGAAATAATGATACTCAAAGATACCTGTAAAACAGAACACTGACCTTCAAAATTGACATATATTTAGCACCATCACTTTGGTAAATATTACTTTTATGCACCATTTCTCCTTCCCTTCCATCATCTGAAGTAACCAACTGTTTCTTTAAATTCTCCTTTGACCCACTGTGATGAATCCTGACAGCAAAGACACATTGTTAGTTTTCAACATAACATGAAGAATCTGACAAGAGCTAACAATATTAGAGAAAGAATCGTGTGGGCCGCTACATCATAGAACGACTCGTAGAACAAGCAAGAGCAGTATAAAAAAAAATGCAAGATGCCCTACTCTATAAAATGATAAAACCACACAGAACCTGGAAAAGAGAACACACTTCTTACTTTCAGAAACCTACCAAACATACTCAACCAATCAGTGATATCAACCCTAGAAAGATTTCATAAATCCGGTCCGATAATAATTCAGCCTGCACCTATTCACTTCTGTTTTTGGGTCACAACTATTTAATTTCCTTTGCCGGGTCAGAATCAGTTCTTTTCTTCCATTAAAAAATATGATACAAGTCAAATCCACGTAAAAGCACTGTCGGAAGTTTCCAGTCACTAACTTTAGACACTGTACAAAGAGAGAACGAAAAAGTTAATACCTTTTATTTAGTGATCTTCCCTTCATCAATGGTGAGATATGATGGTCACTACTGCAAGCTTTATCTTCTTCAATTAAGGACAAAGATTCAGATGTAGCGGCAAGAACAACCTTACAATTACGAATTCTAGATCCATCATCTGTTCTGGATCTTTTTTCCTTGGGGCCTCTTCTTGACCTGCTTGTTACAAGAATGACCAACAGACTTAAGCTAATGCCAAAAAAGATGAAATCAAAACTTAACATTGCAACTCCACATCGATTTAGATTCTGTCACATATTAAATCTTGATATAGTGTAAAGTTAAGACATGCATCTGATCTTAAAAGAGAAGCCCATGATGCATAACTTAAACCAAGAACTTGCATAATCTCCAAAGTCAAATCTTTACAAGCAACTGCACTGAACCAAAAAGAAAAACATTTAAGCAGCTGACCTCCATATCTTTTCTAAAACTTCAGTTTCTGGGTCCTTGCTGCTTTCGCATGTCTTCTTTAATTTCTGCAAGTAACTTATCATACTGCCAGAGAGCAAGGAAAAGTCAAACTCAGATGAAAAGGAGTACAACACCCCATAACAAAGCTAAGATTTATGACATCATAAGACGAAGAGCAATTACGGAGAGAGACAGATCCACATACTCAGTATGATACTTCTGTATGTCATAGTAATGTGCTCTTTTATCATCGATAAGGCATTTTTCCTGTAAGAAGACAGCATCTGGGTGAAGATTTCCTGAGCAAAGTTTGGCACCCCTGCAGTATGTCAAAACAGAATAAAAAGCAATGTGTAACTCATATGCACACACTTAAAATGTGAAATAGAGCACCCACAGGGGTCATCCAGGAAAAATCAAAGCATACAAATTGTCAGAGAAGAAAAACAACATGCCTAAAAAGAAAAGATGAAATCCAATCATTAGTGAGCAAAGCAAGCAAAAGGAAAAGCTAGTTCAGGATAGCAAGTACCATTCTAGAAAAGGGTTTCCAAAATTGAAGTTCTCCCCAGAAAGTAATTCTTCCACAACTTTTTCTTGATTTGATCCTCGTGGGAGAAACTGTAGAAGACTTTTCTTCTCATTTTCAGACAAGCAATTCTGCCACACCTGCACCAAATCCAACTAAAATCATGCATATGCACAAAGCTATTCTTGTCTAAGCCAAATGTTGATGCTTTAAACCCCATATCATGCTCCAAGAGGCCGGTTTATTTAATAAAACCAGAAAAAAAAAATTTGTGTCTTGTGATGCTAAAAAATCTGCCTGTCATGATATCAACTGAATATTGCATATAAAAATTCTACAAATTCTATGATGATCACGGTGCTAAACTTACGTCATATGAAAGAATGCCATTCAAATTTTCCAATTTAAACACCTCCCGTGGAACAGAACACACATCTGCTAAGTGGTTGCAGCTCTGAGGAATGGAATTGACAAATGGCCTCAAATCCCTCTTGCTTAAGGAAACCTGATCCCTTCTGGCAATAACTTTACTCTGTATTCCATCCCACTCCAAAGATATATGCAATTTTGGATTTTGACCTTCCAACAATTCCATCTTCTTCTTCTTCTTTAACTTGTATTGGTTGTGCGAGCTTAAACCTGCACCGTTGGCACTGTTGAGCCTTTTTCTACATTGATCGGCTGCCATTTCATACAATATGTCAGGAAGTCCTTGGCAGATTACTGTACGATGTTTTCATCACAGTTCAAGACCACAAACTGTCCCCAAATTCATCAAAGGAAATGAAGATGAAATGAAACAAGAATTAGTGATATGTCAGCAGCATAGCAAAACGCAAGAGAGGGGGCACAAATGTAACATTGTAATACTTGCATAAATCAAACTCAGAAGAGCAAAAAGTCCCCATAATTGACTGTAATTCCAAAATTTCCAGGTGGGGCGTGATTGAAATTGCATTTACATGAACCAAGACATTGATCCGCTCCCATGAGTGGGGCAAGTGCACACAAAGAAAAAGAAAGAGAAAGAAGATTCCGTCAACAACTAAAACATGTAACCGCGTCTACCTACTACAAAGAAGGCACGCAGCTTCAGACACCTGATCACCGTAAGAAAACAGCCAATATATAATTTAGACATTCTAGTAAGCCGCGGCAACTAAGAATTTCAGGCAAAGACAAAACCCCCAAGACCAATGCGTGACAATGTAATAGAAGACAGTCAGAGTTAAAGCATTTAACAAAAAGTTAAACCACCCCCTCAACCCCTCCTCCCCAAATTATTATTTTTTTAAATAAACACAAAACCTGGACTGAAAAATCCGATCCAATCCAACACAATTTTCCCATATGCGAAAACTTAGACAGGAAAACGAGGTGTATAGAAAAAAAAAAAAAGGTCAAATCTTTAAGCACCAGAGCAAAAGCAACTTACAAACAAACAAACAAACATGTATCGGTTCCTCTCCGACCATCGGTAATTGGAAGATAAAGATTGGTGCTTTAACGAGGCAATAAATAGCAGGCCAATGGAAAAAGTGAAGGCAGGGGAAAGACAATCGGGGGAGAAGATCGGCGGGCGGTGGAGGGAATTTTAATCCAATTTTTTTGGGAGATTGGATTTTAGGGCACAGAACATAAGGGGGGTGGAGGATATAGGGATAGATTAGGGTTTTTTTTTTCTTCTCTCCTTTTTGTGTGTATGATGTTGATTTTTGGGGGCTTGCTTCCTTTTCCTTTCGGAACGGTTATGGTTATGGCTATGGCGGTAAATATACAACATAGTGGGCGAGATTGGGATTGGCGCGTCCATGGCTCAGCTGTTTTGCCTCTTTATTTTCCTTTTCAAATATATATCCACGGAATAATTCGAATTGTGCACAGAACAGCATATTATATATATATATAAGCAAGATCTGCGATTTTGTGCACCTAATCAATAAAATTTGATATTTGAATCTATGTGATGGAGCTTCTATTTTTTTTTTAGGGTATGGAACTTTTGGCTCTTATCTTTGAAGAACTCTTATAATTTGGTTGAATCATCGTGTGATTGCTTAGCATTTATTTTCTTACCAATATATGTCCATACATTTTTGTATAGACTATGGATTCCAATAATTCTACTGATAAATTACTTAAATTGACTCTTATGTGCCAAAATTACATGAAGGTATGCTAAATGCTAATTGTGATCTAAAAAACGTAATATGAAATGTGCCTTTGGAATTGGCGTGGATCGGGTGGCTTCTAGCGGCGCGCAACCGGTAGGAATGTATGGGACATTCGAAGTCAAACTCTCCCAAGGTATTAAATAATTATTATTGTTTGATCTAATTAGGAGATGACCTCTAGCCATATGGGATACTTGATTATTTAGAAAGAAAAAAAGATGATTGATAATTTGAGTCCATTCGCTAGTACAAAAATTATTTTATTTGGTGATTATTAAATTCGCCATTAACTAATAAATAATTATTACAATTTAATTTATGAAATCTTTTTCTAGAATGCGGAGGACAAAATACTCATAAAAATTGTTAATACAATATCAGGTGCTCGAATATGTGCATGTAGTTGTTGCAATATTCTCATTTGAAAGCTCGTGAAGTTAAAAGACTGCAAATTGTGGTTTATCGTTGTTCACTTACTAATATGTTCACTAAGCTATATAGCTCTATCAATTGGTGTGGCGATCCGAACACTGACCGGGCATCATGTGTTTTGTAGGTTTGAAGTGTTGCCCTCGTGCTCACCATTAATTTCCCGGACATTGGCAACAACTGGTTCTGGATCTTCATACCAAGCCCTTTAACGTAAGTTCTTTTGCAACACCTGATATCTGATACTTTACGAGTCAAGGTTAAGATGATTGTCGGAGAAGACGACGTGCTGCAGGTAGAATAGATGAGGAAGGAGCTGAAGCTCAGTGAGAAAGGCATGGTCTACGCAAAGAGCATCTTTGAAAGAGCAAAAGGAGTCACCCTTTGCTGAAGAAGGGATGCCTTCTGAACAGGGATTTCGCGGTTGGTTTTTTTGGTTCATTAACTTCATCTTTGAATGCCGATGAGACAATAAACCTCGATATGTAATATAGTGAAAAACGGAGGGTAGTTATTAAAACACTGACCATAAATACACAAATAAATTGGAGAAATGTCACAGCATCCTCAATCGAAGTATCGGGTTTAACACGAGGAAACTTATTCCAAAACTAGAAGCAATTCTAAAGAGGACACGGGTACAATAATCCACGTTACAGGAATGATACTTGGTGGGATACCATACCAAGCAACTTCAAACTCTTCGGCATTATCTAGTCAAAATAGAAGTTCCATGCCCCATGGACATTATCAAAAGGAAAGTAAACACCTCAACCAATCATCAACTTGTTGTCCTCCAAAAAGGTGTAAGTAGGCACCTCCAGATTGTATGGCGCTGGCCCCTTGCGGATCCTGCCAGATATATCGTAATGAGACCCATGGCAGGGACAGAACCATCCACCAAAATCGCCTGCATTTGGCAAAGGAATGCAACCCAGATGTGTACAAACTCCAATCACGATAAGCCACTCTGGGTCCTTGACCCTATCTGAATCAGGCTGTGGATCACGCAGAGATGCCAACTCCACACTATTTGCCAGCTTCACATCGTCCTCAGTCCGACGCCTGATGAACACCGGCTTCCCACGCCACTTGACAGTGACTGTGGACCCAGGTTCAATGCTCGAGAGATCAACCTCAAGGGAGGCCATCGCAAGCACATCCTTACTAGCAGACATGCTAATCACAAGCTTGAGGACAAGAAGACGGAGCAGCGATGCATAAACAAACCTGCCACCAGAAAGAACAAAGTAGGCAAATGCCCGCTTGCTGGGATCACCTGGGGGATAGCGCTCATGGTTGAACTCATCATATGTTATCTTGGAGGTGGCATTCTTAACAGCAGCCACTGTTGGTGGAACTGATGGGACAATGTCGCTGACATTTCTCGGGGCCAGCGATTCAGAAGAAAAACCTGAAACAAGAAGAACAAGGCCATCTGAGACACATTAGCCATCCCCCCTTCAATCTTTCAATCAGATCATTTAGAAAAGAACCCTTCAGATCTTTGTCTACAAGAATCAAAGCTGTAGTCGCACTTGACACACATTACAGAATTCTTCAAACTGTCCCATATTAATTAAAATGGTTAAACAAGCTTGTCGAAACAATAAAAAAAAACTATATTTGCAGAAAACATGCTCCAAAGCAGTTCGATGACCAGCAGAGAAGATATTTCCCAGCTGTAGTACATATAATCTGGCCACAATCACAGGATAGAAAATAAAGCAATACTGTGGATTTAGCAGTACAAATTTTGGACAGGGACCATGGAAAATCCCTAAAACACGGCACAATGCGGCTATCCTAAATATGATAGCGACGCGGTTGACGCTAATACAGAGAAATTTGCAGAAACCCGGAGAGGCTAATACACAGAAATTAGCAGAAAGTGGGAGTGGCAGCAATCATGAAGGGAACATTTGACCAAGCACGAGCGAAACGGATCCTTCTCTAGCACCCACAAAAAATCAGGGAATCCCTTGGCGCGCTCCTAAATCCAATTAGGGGTTCCCAGGCACCCACTATTGAAGATGCAGTCTTTGAATTTCATACAGCTGTTGCTAATTTGCCACAAAACCCTAAACACAATAAAAACAATAGAACTAGTTCTCTAGGGATCGCGAAGCAGCTAAAGTTCCAATCTTTGAGCGAAACAAGTCTCCCAAAAGTAAAAAAAAAAAGCAATAAGAAGATAAAGAGAGAAATGAAAGAAAAAAAAAGCGAGGAGGAAACCCAAGGCGACCTCTGTAGGGGAAGAAGCTGGTCGGGGCGAAGGGAATTGAATCCCTATTATAAGAGGAATCGGCGGAGACGGAGACAGGGTTACGGGAGGTGGTTGTGGCGGTAGCGGAGGCGGCGGGGAGGGTCCGGGTTGAGGAGGAGGAGGAGGAGAGCCTCCTGGCCGCTAACCTCAGTAGCATCTTCTTTGACCAAAAGAAAAGTGAAACAAATCGTTTCCAAAGGGAAGGAGGAGGAGAGATGGCAGGCAACCAAAAACGGAATGGAATGTAATGTAATGATGCGAGCCCATAATCAAAATATGGGCCTCTCGGAAAGCCCATAAGCAATATATGGGCCTTCTTTTAGTTAGTTAGTTCTAGAAGAAGAAGAAGAAGAAGAAGAAGAAGAAGAGACAAGGGGAGGAGGGAGGAGGAAGGAGGAGGGATGGGGATAGAGTACTGTAACTACGGGGGAGAAGAGCACCTGCCGCTGATAATGGGTTTGGTGGACCAGGAGCTGAGCGAGCCCTACTCCATCTTCACCTACCGCTACTTCGTCTACCTCTGGCCCCACCTCTCCTTCCTCGTCCGTACTTTCCCCCCCTCTTCCTTCCTTCCTTCCTTCTTTATTTTCTATATTCCTTCCATTGCTTTTTTCCTATTTTACAATATATGTACGGTCGTAATCATAATAATAAATAAAAACTGCAGGCTTTTGACGAGGGCAAGTGCGTGGGGACGGTGGTCTGCAAGATGGGGGACCATCGCAACACCACCTATCGCGGCTACATCGCCATGCTCGTCGTCCTCAAACCCTACCGCGGCCGAGGCATCGGTACTCTTTATCTATCTATCTATCTATCTATATATTATGTATATTTACATTTACTTTGTGCTGTTAGATTCTCTGTGCAAAGATTCAGTCTTTTGATTTGTTCCTCTTTTTCCAGCTACCGAGCTTGTTACCAGGTCCATCCAAGTTATGAGAGATTCCGGATGTGAGGAGGTGGGACCCTATCAGACATCTCTTCTATTTTCCTTTCTTTTTCTTTTTTTTTGGATCAGATCAGTATGATTTGATTAGAATCCCTACCCCATTTCCCAATACTACCAATGCATGTTACTTGGGTAGGCCTCTAGGTCTACACTAGGCTTTGCTTGGAGCGAATGCTTGTTCGGTGCCCTTTTCTTGATGAGTTCTTTGGATAGGGCCGCCTGTTACACAATAGATGTCTATTTTTGTGGCCAAAATCCCGCTATCCAAACACCCATGTCACTGGCTAGTCCACATTTGAACTAGGTAGGTCGGACCTTAGGGGGCAGCAAAGTTCCTCAGAAAACTTAATTGCATGCCAGGGGTTTGACTCAAAACCTTGATTGATTGAGGTCCCCTGCCATTTCATCTGGTGATCAGTGGTTGAACATTGGATATCTATCGGGTCTTGCTTTGCTTGTAAAGCTGCCCGTCCATGTATTCTGGCTGTTTGAGGCAAATCTTTGCGGAAACATTTGCACCCCTTGAAGTAGTTTGTTTGCATGCTAATTTCTGAAGCATCATAATAACTTCAGCTGTATGACTAGATCACTTCTTTTCCTTTTTATGGAATCGGGGGCTACCGTTTGTTCATTGTTGTTGGTGTTGAAACTAATAACTTTCAATCATTACTACACTGCATTGTGTCAATTGTCCTATTTACACTCTGCTCTTCACCCTGCATTCTCTCTTATATTTTCAGACATGCACATTCGCTGATTGTATCTTTGTTGACTTTTAACATTTTTTTCTTACAAGTATAATGCCTCTGT
Organism: Hypericum perforatum; assembly: GCA_012979155.1. Taxonomy (NCBI): domain Eukaryota; kingdom Viridiplantae; phylum Streptophyta; class Magnoliopsida; order Malpighiales; family Hypericaceae; genus Hypericum; species Hypericum perforatum. Next base: position 11,938 of record SOPF01031745.1, read on the forward strand.
TATCTCCATGAGATTCTCCATTTCCATCCTCTGCTAATTTCTTTGTGACCCTAGTGAGATGTTTTATTTGATTTGTGTGCTTCTTCTCAAGGTAACCCTGGAAGCAGAAGTTACGAATAAAGGAGCCCTCGCTTTGTATGGCCGACTTGGGTTCATAAGGGCTAAACGGCTATTTCGATACTACTTGAATGGTGTTGATGCTTTTCGCCTGAAGCTGCTCTTTCCCCAGCCACAGTTGCACCCGTCTTTGCCGATAATGGCTTGCAGCCATGACGGAGACTGCCATGATCATCACTTGCCAGAAGACGAGCACTCATGAGTTGCACCATTTGGCGGTATTGTTAGTTCTTGACGCATTACGCCAGACACGCTGACGGGACTGGAAACATGATACAACCACCTTCCATCATGTCTGTGGTTATTGTCCAGATGTCTAATCAATGTAGGACCTTGCATGGATTGCTTTTACCCATCTTTCAGAAACCATAATCGGGTTATATTGAAGGGGCAAGGGTATTGACATGATTTCTAAAGAATGAGTGGGCCATGCTTATTGATCACACATTTTTGCTCGTAAATGTATTGTAGATCATATATTTATCTTGTTGAGATGTGTAATAATCTGATATTGCTTTCAAGGGAGTTTGGACATATATATTAAGATCATGTGGATGGTAATTTTGGGTATCAATTTACTTAAAATTATATATTGGGTTACCAGAAACAAGAAGTCTGAATCTGAATTAATCGCAATCACAGGAGAGTTGGAACACTTTTATAAGGTACAGAAAAACGACAGCTCTTGTCGTCCGCCTAGTCATAGATAACGAGCAGAGGTACCACCGAACTAGAGATGACAACTTTGCCAGTTGGGTTATAGTCACCCACCACCTTGTCCACTGTTTCCTTCTTCGTCGGATAATGCTATTTCTCTCTATTTTTTTAAGAAAATATATATTATTGGATAATGACCTTTTTTGGTGAAGTTTGGATAATGACTTTGAACATGACAATATATGCATTATCTTTGATATGGAGGAACAACAAACATGTGACTTTGATCACAAGTCCTAAACCCAACAAGGGATGGGAAGGGAAGAAACATGTCACTTTCAAGCCAAGACAAGTCATAGTGTGCAAGCTAATCAAGAACAAGTAAGACACTAGTCTAAGCAATCACCACTTAATTACTTCCCTCTAGTTGCTCCATATATCCTACCAAGTCCAGCATCAAGGTCACTTCTTGATTGAGCTAAATAAACAGAGGGAAAAAAAAGACTTTCATCTTTCGACGAATTTTGTCTCTTTAGAGGCTGGATTTTAATGATCAAGATGGCGACTTTTGGTTTCTGGGTCCTATGCATCTATCTGGGGGTAGCCCAGGTAGTGGATTCCAACTTCATAGCTTATAACACCAGCGGGTCGATTGTACCGGGCAAGATTAACGTCCACTTGGTACCTCACTCTCACGATGATGTTGGTTGGTTGAAGACCGTTGATCAATATTACTTTGGCGGTAACAACTCCATCCGGGTTCGTTCCTTTCTCCTCGCTCAATCCAAGCTTCTAAATTTTGATTGTATAAATAATCAAAGTTTCGTCTTTTTGTTCTGACCTTTGATTCGTCCTTGTTCTGCCTCTTAAGCAGAGGCCTATTTACTTGTTTAAGGTTTAATCTAGTCGTGACCAGCTATTTGTGGACTAATCCTTTCACCCTCGAGTTCATTTCTGTTTGTTTAGTTTCATGCTTGTGAGGTTTGATATCCCAAAAATGTTGGACGGTGGTTGAGCAGGGAGCTTGTGTACAGAATGTGCTGGACTCTGTCATGTCGGCTTTGTTCGAGGATAAGAACCGGAAGTTCATCTATGTGGAGATGGTGAAAAAGTTTTGCCTCCTTTCACTCAGCCGATAGGCTCTTTTTTGGTTTTTTCTGTCTCTCCTTTGTGAGAGGGATTGTGAATTTCTCACTTTTGGAGTTGGGTGCTCTCGAGCAGGCATTCTTCCAGAGATGGTGGAGGCAACAGAGCGATACAATGAAGGCTAAAGTGAAGGAACTTGCTGCCTCTGGTCAACTTGAATTCATGTAAAGCTTTCAGCTTTTTCTACTTGTTTTGAGACGGAATTTTATGAATCATTAACTCAGCCCTGGATTTGTCTAACTCTTCTCATGTTCCAAATTTTCTGTTGGAAGAAATGGGGGTATGAGCATGCATGACGAGGCGACCCCACACTATATTGACTTAATTGACCAGACCACTCTAGGACATCGATTCATCAAAGACGAGTTTGGCCAGCTTCCTCGAGTTGGTTGGCAGATTGACCCCTTTGGACATTCTGCTGTTCAAGCTTATTTGCTTGGTGCTGAGGTACTTTTGTCTTCATCTTATTTGCAATGCATATATTCTTTTTTGGTTTCTCCCTGTGGCATGCAAACACTTGTTGAAGCTCAGAACAGAATTGTTTGACATCAAGAGCTCCAGTCTCTTTTTACCATAATGCACATAGCACACGACATGAATGATTTTTCTCGTCACTGAGCTCTGCAATAGTGTGTGCCTGATCACTGCTGCAGTTGGGATTTGACTCTCTGTATTTCGCCCGAATCGATTACCAAGACAGAGCCAAGCGACTCCAGGAGAAAACTCTTGAGGTTATCTGGCAAGGTTCCAAGTCACTTGGCTCAACTGCACAGGTGAGGGCATTAATCTTTCACATTTCGGTTTATTTTCATTTGGCAATGGAGTATTCTTCTGCTTGCAGGTCAATTGTGCCGCGGGTTGCAGATCAGCTTGTTTTTCTGCCGACATTTCACATGTTCTGTCTCCCACTTGGTTTACAATCTCTTGTGCAGATATTTACTGGTATCTTTCCCAGGCACTATGATCCTCCTGATGGATTTGTTTTCGAAGTAAATGATGTCTCCCCTCCGATTCAGGTAACCATTGCATAATAGCAACTCTGATTCCTCAGTCGAGGCTTTTTGAGTGGTTGGTGTGGACTTTTATTAAATAAGGTTCAACGGAAGACTTTTTCAAAATGTGCAAATTTTCGTCAATTTTGTAGCAGACTGCAATCACTCTCCCTTGTGACATAGACTGGTGCACCGTTCCAAGAGCTTCATCATAGAATTGTTCCCTGTGTACTTAACGGAGTAAAGAGTTTCCTTCTCGGAACTCCTACTTATATGGTACATCAGTTTTGCAGGACGACGTTTTCCTGTTTGACTACAATGTCCAAGAAAGAGTAAATGACTTTGTGGCAGCTGCTTTAGCTCAGGTAAGGTAGTTTTTCCAGTTTGATTATTGGTGTGTGCTCTTTGGTTTTTCACTTTCATCGCGACCACTTCAGAGAACAGATTATTGCTAGATATATAGAACCAAAGGACCATTTGCGAACATCGTAGTTTGAGCAATACAATTGTATCTATCACTTGTTAGATGACAGGCCTCTCTAACATCAAGCTATTAGTAGGTTCATGCCACCTCCAGATATTAGTAAAGCAGCTAACAAGAACAGTGGCTTCTTTTTCGCCTTTTACCTCTTTAGGCTAATGTGACTCGCACCAATCACATAATGTGGCTGATGGGGACGGACTTCAGATATCAATATGCAAATTCTTGGTTCAGGCAGATTGACAAGTTCATCCATTATGTTAATCAGGTACTTGTTCCACTTGTTTTACTTATTCGATTATTGAGGTTCTTGAAAGCAATCAGTTTGGTGCCTGTAACGACGCTATCGTTTGGTATCCTATTCTAGTTTAGTCCCCAGCTTACAAAATGTATCTCGCAGGATGGACGCGTAAATGCTTTGTATTCCACACCATCAATTTATACTGATGCAAAACATGCAGCAAATGAAGAGTGGCCTCTGAAAACTGGAGACTTTTTCCCGTGAGCTCAGAATTTCAGTGTTTGGATATCAAATTGTATATATACTCCAGTGCCTAAACTTTTATCATCTCTCTTTCGCAGGTATGCAGATCATCCAAATGCATATTGGACAGGTTATTTTACTAGCAGACCGGCCTTCAAGGGTTATGTCCGTGCAATGAGTGGCTATTTACTAGTAAGGCCTCTCTTTCAATTTCACGGCGTTACTTGTGCAATCCTGACTTGTCCGTTGCTTTCCCTTCTTCTGAGCATGTATTTGTTCCTACTGCAAACTAGGCAGCTCGGCAACTCGAATTCTTCAAGGGAAGGAGTAATTCAGGCCCAAGTACCGAGACTCTTGCTGATGCTTTGGCACTTGCTCAACACCATGATGCTGTTAGTGGTACACAAAGGCAGCATGTTGCTGCTGATTATGCTTTGCGGTTATCAATTGGGTATCTGGAGGTATTGATAGGAACAAAACATCTGTATTTCAACGGCTTCAATTCGATCCCATGTTCATCCCATTCTTTTTTGCAGGCTGAAAAGTTGGTTGGTTCTTCAATAACGTACTTGGCAAAGTCAAAATCATCCGAAGGATTGGAGAACAACATCACAAACTTCCAACAGGTAATATCCTATTCCTAATATCATTTTCCGGACCCTTCTTGAGAGTTTTCAGTTTATTTCAAAAAAAAAAAATTCTGCGTGCATTTGGCTCTGAACTAAATCACTCTACTTTGGCAGTGTCCACTTCTAAACATAAGTTACTGTCCTCCATCCGAAGCTACCTTGTCCGATGGGAAAAGTTTGGTAAGAATACATCCATCCGCCATGCCAAATATTTTACTGGGAAGATTTTGATGACTCCTTCTATATCAATTGTCACCTCTAAAATTGTCTTCGTTTGCAGGTTGTTCTTCTTTATAATCCCCTGGGATGGAAGAGGGAGGAAGTGATACGTGTTCCGGTGTGTTATTCCTTGCGCTCAGTGTTGTTGTTACTTTTAAAGAGAATATTTGTTTTCGTGATACAATGCATCCGATGCTTTGAAATGTTTGAACTTTTCAAATAGTTTTCTGAGAACCTGTTTTTCTGTGTTGTAGCTGTTGTGAAGTTGGGCTATTTTAAGTTGAAATTGCTGAAATTTGTTAGGCACTAAGTATCTATGTATCAGGAGCTTTATGTTAATACACTTAGCTAATGACATAGCTATCTTTGAAACAGGTATCCACTGAGCAGATTGTTGTCAAAGATAGTAGCGGAAAGGAGATCGAATCTCAGCTTTTACCTATATCTAATGTAACACTGCGTCTCAGAAAGAATTACGTCAAATCATATTTTGGCAGATTCCCAAGCGAAACTCTCAAGTATTGGCTTGCTTTTCCAGTTTCTTTGCCACCCCTTGGTTTCAGTACATACACTATCTCAAACGCTAAACAGACAGGTATCTCTATTGCTGTTTTGTGTAAAACGGTGTGCGTATATGAGATAGTGATCTCTCATTGCCTTTTCAAGTTTCTGACAGATCTTTGATTTTGTCATTTTGAACTTCAAATCTTCTCTCTTTGAAGGCCCAAGTGCAGCCATTTCATCGATAGAAATATCAAAGGAAAGTACAAATAAAACTATTGAAGTTGGCCAAGGAAGCTTAAAGCTAGTATATTCTACAGCTGAAGGCAAACTTACACAGTTTGTCAATAAAAGAAACATGGTAAACTATTTCTCTAAGTAACTTGCTATGTTATTTTACTGACCTTTGTCTGAAGTGTTACTTTAGTTGCTCTTTTGCAATAACCTGTTTCCTTGTTGCTTATTATTTTGTTGCTGCTGAAGCTATCCTATTCTGTTGACCATTCGTATGGCTATTATTCTGGAAATGATGGAACAGACAAAGATACCCAGGTAACTACCTCGATGTTGAAGGATATTGATGTGTTTTCCCCCTTTCAGCTACTTAAATTCATCTTACAAGAAAAATCATTTGAGTTTGTTTCTCATCTTGATGACTTGTTCTCTTTACTTGAAGGCCTCTGGGGCATATGTTTTCCGTCCAAATAAAACGTTCTCGATAAAGCCTGATGCCCAGGTACTTTTTATTGTGAAAAAGTAGCTAATATAATGATTTAGTGAACAAAATTTAAGAAATTGGATATGTTTCACTTTCCAGGTTCCTTTGACTTTTGTACGTGGTCCAATACTTGATGAAGTGCATCAGCAACTCAATTCATGGATATCTCAGGTAGTTGATTAATTACACTGGTTGGCAGTTTCTCGGTTAAATGATGACTTGAAATCTTTGGTATTTGATTGGAACATCGATATTCTACGTCAACCATAGATTTGCCCTTGTGTGTTCACTAACAGAATGTCGCATCTTGTACAGATCACAAGAGTTTACAAGAGCAAAGAGCATGCTGAAATTGAGTTTACCGTGAGCAAACTCCTCTGTTATGCAAGCTTTTAACTTGTTGGTGGCAATGCTTATCGGTTGCCATTGTCACCGAGGGTCCCATTTGACACCTACCTTTGTCTTTTCTGAATCTCAGATTGGGCCAATACCGGTGGATGATGGGATTGGAAAAGAAATCATCACTCAGATTACTACTAGCATGAAGACGAATAAAACATTCTACACTGACTCTAATGGGCGTGATTTTATCAAGCGGGTATGTTGATGTTGCTAGTAATTTGGTAGCGTAGTCTAGCTTGTGAATGACTTCAGTCATCTAATGCTTTTGTGCTTCCAAATGTCTGCAGGTTCGAGATTTTAGAACAGACTGGGACCTTGAGGTGAATCAACCAATTGCCGGCAACTATTACCCTGTATGTAGCTTCTTTTTTCCAAGTTGTTCTATGATCTTTCCCTTGTTATTTACATAAAAGTGTCATGCAATCTTCGATTTATCCCTTGATATATAGTTAACTGTTCAGAGGGCAGGCTGGAATTCTGTTGTCGCTTTTTGGTATAAACAAAAGATAATCCAGGCAGAAAATTACATCCAAATTATCAAACTAAGTTACGGGTTTTGAACTCCAAACTTCTAGACCAAACAAATCGTGCTGTGTATCTCAGAGATTCAGTCCAAAACCTTTTCAAATATCTGTTACAGATCACTCTCGGGATGTATGTGGAAGATGACGCCACAGAGCTTTCAGTTTTGGTGGATCGGTCGGTGGGAGGATCCAGCTTAGTAGATGGTCAAGTAGAGCTGATGCTCCATAGGTACCTTCTGTGTCGTGATATAATTCTCAGCTATGCAGGCAATGTTGATGTCTCTAACAAGTCTTTGATTCTTAGGAGGATGGTTCATGATGATATCAGAGGTGTTGGTGAAATACTGAATGAGACAGTTTGTGTATCAGGTGGATGCGAAGGTTTAACGGTGAGCACCCATTCCAGGTTTTTGGCATTAATGTTATCATCTTTTCGTGGTTGTGAGATGTTGTTTGAAGCTTTGAAGTTTTTACTGATATAAATGTATTACCTTTTGCAGATCCAAGGAAAGTTTTTGCTCAGAATTGACCCCCTCGGAGAAGGAGCAAAGTGGCGTCGTACTGTCGGTCAAGAGCTGTATTCCCCTGTGCTCCTGGCATTTGCAGAGCAGGTGAATGGAATTCACATCCTTTCTCAATCATTTGGTGTTCTCAGGCATCCGTTTTAGCTTATGGATTTCCATCTTGCAGGAAGGAAGTACCGTACCTAATTCCATAGACCCGACCTTTTCCGGTGTCGATCCATCCTACTCGTTACCTAATAATGTCGCTATCATCACACTCCAGGTGAGCAGTGAAGTTGCCTTGTCATATGCTCTGTCACTATCCAGAACCAAAAAAAAAAAATTTGCATTCCTTCTCTCTTTGTTTAATACAACTCTGAGATAATAGTTTGTGAATCTCCAGTTTGTTACTTGCTGCGACTGTTTCCGTATGTGAACTTGTAGGAACTTAAAAATGGTGAAGTCCTCCTACGACTAGCACACCTATACGAGGTCCGTGCTTTCCTTAATTTCTACAAACCGTTCAAGTCATAACACGAAGCCGAAGATTTTAAGCTCTGTGCAAGTCGGCTTCATAAGCCATGAACTAAACGATTGGTTTCGGGTGGGTGACAGGTTGACGAGGACAAGGACTATTCTGTGATGACAAGTGTGGAACTGAAAAAGCTCTTTCCAAACAAGATGGTAAGCAAGCAACTTGGCAAAACTTGTTGCTTCTGCTCTCCGAGTTGCATCCGGCAATATGAATTCCGGTAACGCTTTTTTTCTTCCTTTGCAGATAAGGGAATTGACTGAGGTAACTTTGTCGGCCAATCAAGAAAGAGCTGAGATGGAGAAGAGGAGGTTGGTGTGGAATGTGGTTGGCGAGGAACGCAAAGTGGCACGAGGAGGACGAGTTGATCCCGATACTCTGTTAGTTGAACTTGCTCCGATGGAGATTCGTACGTTCCTCGTAGACTTCGGTTCCAGACAAGATAAAATCGTTGAGAAATGATGGAAAGTAAAAGAAGAGGTCAAAAAAATGGAGAAATGTTTTGAGGAGAAAAGTAAAAAGATGTTGCCCCTCAGACAGACAGCAACTGGTTCAGAAATGTTTCTCACACGTTGTTGTTGTTGTTGTTGTTGTTTAGAACCTTTGCTTGAACAATTTTCACATTTGGATAAGTGAATCAAACTCATTGCTCAAACTTTCCAATTACTTCTCTGCCTTTGTATATATATAAAATAATTCGGGATGTTGCAAGTTTTCACTGTGACACATCACCTTACAAATGAGTTGTGTTATAAAGTAATTAGTTATATTTCGTCCATTAATTGCTTGACGTTCATTTTTTCCTTGTTTTAACTCATTTGACTAATTTATTTGATTGATTAATTCAAATTTGGAAAAATTAAGTTAAGGTTCTCGTAGTTTGGAAATTTAACTAATTTAAAACTTTACTATTACAAACTACTCTTTTTTAGTTCCTAGAGCAAAATAATGGAGTTTTTTGGTTCCTAACCATCAAAATAAATTTCTTTATGACCATTATACCAATTTTTTTTTAAAAAAACTATCTCAAACTCAAATAAACCAAATTAAGTCAATATAAACATAAATAACATATCAAATCAAATTAATTAAAATTTAACCTAACCGACCCGACCACCCTCCTCCTACAAGTCGCTGGTCCTTTCACTCGTAAAATCCATAGGCGAGGGCGAAGAATGTGCTTCTTCTCCTATTAAAACCGAGCTTTTGGTGATTCAACTTTTATTGGACTTTCGTTACCCGCTCATATGTTACTCAAACTACGATTATTGAGACAAATTGTCTAGTGGAGCATTATTTTATTGGTAACTAAGACTTTGTAGTTGACTGGAACTTTGAACGTTTGGTAGGAAAGAGTATATCTTGTTTTCTTTCTCTTGAGCTTTATATCTCGTTTAAATAATTGTATTGTTAATTGTGTCGATGTTTGTTTAAGGTAGTCTCACCTTTTTTTTTATATTCTTATGATTAATACATTCTCCTTACACACTTGAAGAAGAAATATTAGACTAATTGTTTTCGGCACGAGGACAAAACACTAAAAAAATTCAAAAAATTGTTTCCAAATGCTAGATAGGATGACATCAAGAATAAAAGTTGAAATTTTCCCCCATTTATTTTCTGGAGGGTGGGACTGTACTAAGGTTACATAGCAAAATTAACAGAAAAGTAACCACAAGACAAGAAAACCTGACAGAATCGGAAATCGGTCCAACGAACACAAGGAGTCACATGACGGGGATAAAGTGTGATCGATAAGGTACAAAACCATCAATCGAGGCGGAATCTGTACTTTGAATTGGGCCCGATCTGCTGTCGTAGTTAGAAAATTAAATTGGTGACAGTTTTGTCATCTTTCTTCTACTAAAAAGTAAAAACCCGTGCCTAAGCTTCAGAAATTCTCAACAACAAAACAAAGAAATAAATGAATAATAATAATTAACAGTAACTAACCAACTGAAGCTGGTGGCTGGAGAGAGAGAGCCGCCATCATCATCTATGACTATATAACAATGAGTCTATGACTATGGTTGTTAAGAGAAGTAGTAAGTGGTTGTTGGTTGGAATGAAGAGAGAGAGAGTAAGCAGCAGCAAGAGGTTGAGGGAGAGGAAGGCGCGTGTGGTGTGCGTGGGGGCCCTCTCCTCTCTTGTCGTCGTCTTCTTCATCCAGTTCTTCTCTCTCTACACCTCTTCCGGTGTGTCACCACCTCCCTTCTTCCCCCTCCCTCTCTCTCCCGCTTTTAAGTTTTATCTTAATTCTCTTTTCAGTGAAAACCGCTAACTAACCAAACAGCTACCTAACTAACTAACTTCACCTCGTCATTTCTCTATAATAATAATAACAATAATAATAGGGGGCGTCGGGAACAAGTCGGATCGTACCGCCCGGGTCCTGTCTGAGTTCCAGTCTTCCCTTCAACAATGCGTGGTCAGTTTCTCTCTCTCTCTCCTCTCTTTCTGAGCTCGCGTTCCGTTGGCAACTTTTTTTTTTTTGGAACTAAAATTGTGGGGTAATTGTTTCCACAATTCCGGTTCTGGAGGAGTTTGCGGATTCTAACCTCCTACCTCATGCTTAAGGACTGACCCCCTTTGCCGTCAGACCATACATGCGGTGGTAGCCGTTGGCAACTTTGGATTTGGATGAATGTGCGATACTCGTTGTGGTCTGTGTTTAGTAGACATAAATTCGAATAGTTTGTTGTTAATGATTTTAAAATGTCTGGGTCAAGTCCATAGGGATGATTACGATCATCTGAATTTATTTTATATATATTTGTGGAAATGTAATGATATTGCTAACTTCTTTCAGTATAAAAGCTAAGCTCCCTTGCGCTAATCTTTCTTTAATTGGTTAAGCAGTTTAAATGATATATGGGGTGGACGAGTCGGTATTGACTTTGTTATTCTCCCAAGTAAGAATTATTAACCTATCGACCCTAAGGGCCTTATGTAGTGCCGGCAACTACCAAGTACCAATCTGTAGACTGAAATTTGTACCGGTCTAACGCTATTTTTCATGTTTTGAAACGGGGTCGTGCGAGCATATAAACTATAGACTCATTAGAGTAATTGACTCTGATATCATATTAGAATTTTCATTGTACCAACCATGGAATATCCATCTCATAGGAGGAGGTGTGATTTTGGGATGTGGCAGGCAAACAGGGGACTGGGTTTGACTGCTGAGATAGTGGACCATTGCCAATTGACTCTCAAGTTTCCCCCTGGCACCAACAGCACCTGGGTATGTCCAAGCAAATGACTAAGAGTATAGACACATGTTTAGCTGTTTCAACACTTTGGGAGTGTGCTACTTACTTCTTCATGCTGCTGTGTTCTTCTTTTTTTCAGTACCATGAGCAATTTAAGATCCATGAGCCTTTGGATTACAATTTCAATGTTTGCGAGGCTCTTCTACAGTGGGAGCAGGTGGACTTTAATATGTTGTGTTATTGAATGTAGTACGCGGTTGAACGATCATTTATGATTTACTGTCATGGCTAATGTCTTTGGGAAATGCAGTACCGCAACATGACCACGGTGCTGACGAGGGAGTACCTCGATGCCCGACCGGATGGATGGACTGATTATGCAGCAAAAAGGATTGCTCAACTGTATGATCTCTGGCATTACCTCTAGTTAGTGTTATTATTCACGTCCCGGGGGGTGAGCTGCATGTTACTGTTACCTTATTCTACCGTTTATTTACAGAGGTGCTAAGAAATGTTACAATAGAACTCTTTGTGAGGAGCATCTTAACATACTTCTCCCTGGAAGGCCCCCTTTCCGTCCCCGGCAATTTCGCACATGTGCCGTAGTTGGTAATTCTGGTGACCTTCTGAAGACTGAGTTTGGACAGGAAATTGATAGTCATGATGCTGTTATACGAGACAATGAAGCCCCTGTCAACGAGGTAAACTGAAAATGCTACAATGACTTGGCTGCAGTCTGTTGTGCGACATGATTTTTCATCAAATTCTCATTCGAATTCAGTGTCAAATATACTAATGTTCTTTTTTTATTTTACTGTGTAGAAATATGCCAAATATGTTGGGCTAAAGAGGGATTTTCGACTTGTAGTGCGAGGAGCTGCTGGCAACATGGTGACAATTCTGAATGGATCAAGTAAGCAATTAGATCAGCTGATAATCGTAGCATTCAACACTACGTTGTATCTTCCCTATTTTGTTCGTCTGTATGATTGAAGGAACATGCATTCAGCACCTTGTCCTTCCCAGACTTATGTTTTCTTGCATAAGTGCTCTTGGTCTTCTTTGTGACAAGAATCAAAGATGTACCGAAGACTTTCGCTTCTCAGGCACACTTCTTACAGCTCTTTCTCCATTGCAGCTGATGAAGTCCTTATTATGAAAAGTTCAACACACAGAGACTTCAGCGCAATGATAAAGGTGATCATCTTTACTAGACTTGTGAATTTATCTGATTGTGTTTCAG